>BLSH010129752.1:2805-21515 GCA_018402905.1 Glandirana rugosa | reverse complement strand
TGTCTCTCTGCTATCCTCTGTAATCTGACACTGCAGCTCCTCAGCCTCTGCCTTTAGCCTCCCCCCTTCCTGGCTCTGTCAGCCTGTCAGGTTTGTCACACAGTGATCTGCACTCACCGCTGCCGCTGCCTCACTTCTCCTTCAGTCTCCACCGCCCCCCTCCTCTGTCCTCTCTTGGGGGAAAGTCCTTTGTTGTTCCCTGCTGCTCGTCCCGGTCCCCCGCCTCCTCCTTCGGTCACGGGTGGGGGAATGCCGCCTCTACCGCCCGCCGCTTCCTCGTCCGGATTTCAGTGGGGGGGGGGGGTCAGTCTGGGGCTCCCCGCACACGCTGCTCCCTGTCGCTTTTTAGCCGCCTGCCGCCGCTGCTTCGCCCGGGGGGGTTGTCTGTTTGGGGCGAGTTGGGTCTGGTCGGTCCCTGGAGCTCCCCGCACACACACACACACTGTTCTCCGCACGCTGCTCGCACTCTGCTTCAAATTTTCGCGCCAAGTGTTCCGCTCTACAGCTCTGACAATGGCAGTAAAAATCTCCCGGTCACCCTGGTCTTCCTGTGCCAGGAATGCTGCTTGTTGATACCCCTTCCCTGACAGTGACATTTATACAGTAATCAGTGGCTATTTTTAAATCACTGTATAAATGTCAATGGTCCCAAAAAAGTGTTAAAAATGGCCGACATGTCCGCCATAATACCACAGTCCCGATAAAAATAGAAGATCGCTGCCAATGCCAGTAAAAAAAAAAAAAAAAAAGTAAAAACTCCATAAATTAATTCTCATGGTTTGTAAATGCAGCAACTTTTGCGCAAACCAATCAATAAACGCCAATTTTTTTTACCACAAATATGTAGAAGAGTATATAATCGGCCAAAACTGATGAATACCTTTTTTTTTTTTTTTGGATATGTATTATAGCAAAAAGTAAGAAATATTGTTTTTTTTTGCAAAATTGTCGCTCTTTTCTTGTTTATAGAAGTAATCATAAGTGACACAGAGGTGATCAAATACCATCAAAAGAAAGCTCTATTTGTGGGAAAAAAGGACGCCAATTTCGTTTTGGTACTGCGTCGCATGACCACGCACTTGTTAGTTAAAGCGAAGCAGTGCTGATTTGCAAAAAGTGATCTGGTCCTAATGTGGGAAATCCTTCCGGGGTGAAGTGGTTAAATGTACACATTCAAGAAAATGGACACAAAATTAAAACTAGGTGGTACAAAACCCCTGATCTTCTTCATAAATGTATCCCAACAGTCACGGATAGATGCTGAAGATGTGAAGCAGAAAAGGGCACACTCATCCACAAATGGTGGATATGCCCCCCGATCCAGCCCTATTGGCACAAGGTACATGACACAACGGTGATGGTCTCTTCACTCCCATTGGAGTTCACACCAGCACAGTATCTTCTTCATTTATCTAAAATACCCAATAAAAGATACTACAAGTTGGTCGCTATGCACATGATTAACGCTGCTAGGCTTTGCTTACCAGTACACTGGAGGTCCAAGTCTCCCCCTTCAATGAAGGAATGGGCAAATCGTATTAACCAGATAGAGAAAATGGAGGAGCTGATCTATAGCCAGACACGCGGACACTTGGGATGCATAACTAACGTTCCGAAATTCACAGGCTTACCAAGAACTGACACGAGAGAGCAACTGAGAAGTACAATTGACACATATTTGCACAGTAGGAGATAAAGTTGGAAGGTGCCAATGTCTCAATTGGAATTACATACTGGTTCCACACAAATGGAGAGAGTAGTAGGTGGGTTACCCACCCCCTCGTCCTATTTCTTAGCTGATTTTGCTTACAACTCTCTATTTCCCCCCCCCATCCCCTCTTTACTTTACCTTGACATGAGGCTGGAGATGAGGTGGAGGAGAGCGATGAGAGCCGACTCCCTTTTCCCCATCCCCTATCCTCTGCTGCTTGACCTTACCATAAATGCTTTTCAGGTCCTGTATCGACCTAGCTAGTCTAGGGAACAATTCTGGACAAGTGGGGTGTTATTAGGATAGATCGTGCTTGGCTTATGCCCACATCTAAGATGATGTTTCCACTTTGTGCCATGTTCGTTATATGAGACTGCTATACTTTGCATATTTTGCTTAATTTGCTGTTTGTTAATCTACATTCGACTACATGATGTAATTTATTAGGAGTCATTTGCCTGTAATGTACAACAATTATTTCAATAAATTGTTTTTGAAATAAAAAACACAACTGAACTCAGATTTGTATTCATTAATGCATCATTAAATGCATTTTTTTAAAATGCAGCCAGGGTAAGAATGACAGACTCACCCGGAATAGAAGCTTTTGGAGATGACTGCAGGCTAGCCTTTTGCCTACTGACTATGGGCCCTGGCATTTAAGGGAACACAACTATTTTGGAGGTGTGTACCTGGGGGATCCATGGAGTGGTCTTGTTTTTGATTCAAGTTCATGTCTCCCCAAAACACACAGACTCAGGGAACTGGAGGTTCCCTATGCATATTTACGGCCTCTATGCCTCAAACCAGCAATGACTCTAGATGTTAATGTAATCTGCTCAAACCACTAGGATCCCCTGCCATAATGTGTTTATTGTAAGTAGGTCTCCTGCTATAGTCTGTGGCCTACTAGTCTGAGGTGGGGTGAGAACACTGTTACGTGTTTATTGTGCTTATTAACTCACCTGTTGTTCTGTATATCTGCTAGCAAACTATTGTAGTGACTTTGGGGATGGAAAGTTTGACTTGGAGTGGGATATCTGAATAATCACAACATTGTCTGGGTGGCTAGTCATTTAATCAACTTAATGTGGATATCCACCCAAAAGTGGTACTTCCACTCATTTGTTTCCCTTCCCCTCCGGTGCCACATTTGGCACCTTTCGGGGGGAGCGGATACCTGTCTTTGACAAGTACCCTTTCCCCACTTCCGGGAGACTAGGCCGCAGCAAATTATGTCAGCAGCATGGCTCCCTCTTCCTCCCTCCTCCTTTCCCTGCTGCCAGTAGGAGAGACCAGCAGTGCCTCACACGTGCACAGTAGGGGCCCGGCGTGAAGCCGTAATGCTTCACTGCTGGCTTCCCTTACCAGCAATTGCAGCGGCAGCACCCGACAACTGACAGAAACATCAGCTGCAGTGCCGATATCACTGGACTCCAGGACAGGTAAGTGTCCTATTATTAAAAGTCAGTAGCTATATTATTTGTAGCTGCTGTCTTTTAACTTTTGCAGGAGTGGGCAGACCTCCTCTTTAATGTCCCTAGTATATGTTGGTTGTTTACCTATGGTAATTATATTCCTGCGTGTAGTTTGTATTGTTAGGGTAATATGATCAGGAGGGGGATGTCCTCTTGTGGGGTATATATTCTGTGTGATTTTGTTCAATAAACGTTCCAGTTTCATACAAGATATTTGTCGGCTGGTCTTGTATGGTCAACTATAATATCTGGTATCTATGTCCAGACTGAAAGAAGTGATGTACTGATGAAAGCACTTAAGCGGGGTGCTGGAACGGTTCCGTCACAGTACGCACTTGGGTTTGGCCTATGTTGGCCATACATTATACAATTTTCCTTTAAATTTACTAAAACCATATTATATGGGGTCAAACCCAACCACTTTCAATTTGTATGCAATCGGGCAGGCCCTTGTACTACATAGTTGAAGGTAAAACTAAAGGAATTTTAATACAAAAATTGTATAATGTATGGCCAACTGAAGTCTGAAGTCTGAAGTCTGTCTGAAGTAGAAAACAGAGAGATGAGCTTATCATTGGGCTATTTGTCATTTCACTGTTGAGTAAAAGACTGGGGCATGTTCATGACATCCTGGGCTTAGAGAAGGTGGGATGAATGATGCTGGCTACCAGACTAAGAACATCTAGTGGCAGAAAGTAAGTACTGCAGGGGACAGCTCAAGAGTGAAGGTGAATATTCCAGCTAAAGCTGCTTCATTATTTTGTCTTTTCATTTCAGTAAACTTTTATTAAGGCTACAAAGGAAAAGATGAATGCAACCACAGCAAAAGACCTAATATTAGCTAAGGGTACAGTTACAGGCTAAAAACAACACTACCAAAAATTACATTATGGTCACAGTGGTTTGATCACTCATGCATGTGATGTATTAATGCATTATTATTAGGAGCACTGGGATGACCCAGCTGCCAAGTCATTGTCATTTTGAAGCATATCAAAAGCCAAAAGGTAAAGAACCCTGAAAATTGTAATCAATGAACTTTTGAGATACCTCAAAATTCCAACTGATTAAAATTTTGATATTATATTATTATATTGACGGAATGCTGTACCTCTGTTATATCAGTAGACTCCCGCTAATAGTGAATAATTTATTGCAAAACATATAGAATAATATGAGCTATAGGACATATAAGGAAGCAAAGGTATACAGGAGTTTGTGAAAAGCCAGTTCAAGGGTATAAGGGGGAGGCAGAGGGAAGGACCTCGTGGCTGGAGAAACCCCCTAAAACTTTAGAACATCCAGGAGATATTTTATATCATTTTTATCAGGCATTTTTATTTTATATTGTTATTTTTGAGGAGAACTGCTTTCATTCAATAAACTGGAAAAATATAATACAAATAGGCCCAGACAGTGTCCCATCCACTAATAAACCACTCTCTGTAATTAAACCATATTTTCATAAATAAATAGAAAAAACATATTCCTTATTTCTTATAGCCTGAGTGAAAAGTCACCATTCACTGTCACTTCATCAAACTGTGCAAGATTAGAATGTGAGATCATCGGTCAAAAAGTTGAACCCAAAATTGATCTTTCAACACAAATATAATCCAAAGCACTTTAGAAAATCCACTAAAATCCACTCCACTTCAATGGCTCAAAAGAAATTAACTTTTCTAACTAAATCCCTTATTCGAATCATATTGAAATGCCATGGGCGGGTTGAAAAAGGCAATTCATACAGGGAAATACACAAACATTGTACATCTAAAGTAATTTTGCATGGACAAGTTTCACTATGCCAATATTAGAAGCAGGTGGTCAGTTATCAAAAATGCCTACAGGACGTAATTTCTACTACGGGGCAGTACCAGTGATTGAAGCCAAGGGTTTAATTACACCAATACATCCATGACTATTTTTGTTGATTAAACAGATAAAAAAAAGACAAAAATTTATTTTGTTCTTATCCCAGTACATTGCCTTTATCTGTAGGCACTATTTGAGATCTAATTGTTTTCCTGTTATGTTGAAAAAGTCAGCAATTTCTGGGGGTGTACTTACTTTTTCACACAATTGTATATACCGATTTGTTATATTTGGTTATACTTTGAAAACAGCTTCTAGATAATTTTAGAAAAAACAGAAAATAAATCTTAACTTAATAATATTTGGATTGAATAAGTATAGTTTTTTTAGACATTTTTCTGGGTGTTTTTTGAGTGAGGGGGAATCCGTATTTAGTTTTATTCAGTTTATATTGTGTATTTTATATTTGTTTTCTCCTGTTTTGTGTATTTTAGAGATATTTGTTATTTTTTTTCCTTTTGTTGTTTTACTGAGGCTAATGAGAGGCCAATTTGATCCAAGATCAGATACCCACAGTATCTTTCCCCCATGCTTGACAGGTCTAGGGCCCTGACATCATTAAGAGTCCATAGCCTTGCTTTGGGTGTGAAGACACTAAGGGACAGTCCACAACTGGGAAATGGGGAAGTGCCACCTGCTCGGGAAGCTGAGGATCTGGTAAGTAAAGCAATTTTTTCTCTCCCATGGACAAAAAGAGCAATTAACCCTTGGAGTGCAGACACAGCTCTACTGCAAGGGATATTCTTTTATTTGCTCAAAGTTGGGCTTGAAAACAGCCAAAAACACCTTAATTGCACCTTCTATGACTTTCATGCATTTTTTGGCAAAATTTTGCAATCCCCAGGTAGTCACTACATTTTTGGATAAATAAAAACTTGGTTTCGCTCATCCCATCTTAATGGTAGGCAATAACGATTTAAGTAAATTTTCGTTTAACATCATACATTGGAGCAATATCTATATTTTTGGAATATTTATATGTTTTATACTGCACAGTCATGGTTATTTGTAATTAATGGACATTTTTGTATACATTGATGATTATATTTCAATGTTTTTATTTACTTGGTAAACACAAAGAAGGCGCCTCTAAGTGCAGTATAAACAATTTTTTTTGCAGCCAAAGGGTTAAAAACACTTACTAGAAAGTGGTAATTGACAGGCACATCAATAGCTCCCGTGAGAGATGCAGTCCAGAGCTGATCGGCTGAGGAAGGAGCCACTCATTCGCTCTGAAATGCGTCCCGCCCCCGACATCATTTCTGGTTTCTGTGCGTTCCACGCCGGCCCGGGAGCACTTCCTGTGTCATCACAAGCTGGTCTGATGCTCTGTGCTCGCTGCACAGCTGCTTCCTGGTGTCCCTTGGCACAAATCCATACTGAGGACCCTCCCTACACTCCCCGCTTGTTGGATGGGCTGTAATTACATCTGCAGACAGGACTCATGCCCAGGATCCCATTGAGTGCTGGACTGCATCTTTCACATGAGCTATTGATGTGCCTGTCAATTACCACTTTCTAATAAGTGTTTTTAAGCCTTTGGCTGTAATAAAATTGTTTATACTGCACTTAGAGGTGCCTTGTTTGTGTTTACCCTGTTTTCTCTAGAGTCTGCTGCTGCTCGTTGGGAGTGCTGCCCTGGTGCCTAAACTCTCCTTGAATCAGCCCACCTTTTCCTTTGGGACAATTCTCTGTGCCACAGCGGTGATCCAGAAGTGCCCTTCACCTTCCATTAACTGGTTTTTATTTACTTAGGTGTGATAATAAATATCCCCTGAGGAAGCCAAATCTATTGGTTAAACATGTCGGGATTATCACTCCATACTTACCATCAACTATTGATCATGTCTGTAAACATTCAAAATGAATTGATCCAGTAATTTGAATGTGTTTTCGTCCATATGTACAGTATACATGTTGTTTTTTTTGCTGTCTAAACTTTTTAATCAATATAATAAAATTTATGAATTTTAACATATGTTTATGAAATTGGGTTATTGGCACTTTAAAAATCTCAACTCCTGAGCATCTTTTTCGTGTGTTAAATTTCCAAGTGATGGGATGCAGTGCCCATGGGCTTTCCTCTGACAACTCTTTCTTGTGTCACAAGAATTGAAAGAAATTGCTTCCAAATACATTTAAAAATTCTGAAACAGTCTAAAAAAAAATCAATGCAAAAGCGATGCATGCATGGCTGGCTTTAGTACAGTTGCATAGTTTGATGATACTTTGCATTCCTGAAAAGTAGTCTGAACTGTGACATGCAAGTGGCACAGAGCAGTTGTAGTAACATCAGTTTATACGTGTGCCCTGGTGTGATTTTGCCTTTAGACAAAAGAACTTAGCATTCAGTTTCTTAAAAATTATGTTTTCAGCATTTGAAGACTGCGGAGAAGGCTTGGGTAAAATTCCCAAATTAGACATCAACATCACAAGTCCTGTAGCCATCTGGCACCCTGGAGACTAATTTATATTTTTCTCTTTGTGAATACAATCCTCTAAGGCTAAATAAAATAGCTTTCATCAACCCCCAGCCATAACAGTATAGAGGATTTCTTTGGAATTCTTAATTAAATTCAAGGATCCTTGGAAATAATTATGTGTGGTATCGTGCTGTTCTTCCCAGATTTTCATGTATTCTGCAGGGCATTCCCTGTGCTGTTTGGCACTATAAATAAGTAAGTACACATAATAAATACACATAGTACATGCATTAGGAATACTTCACAATCGCTTCTTTTAATTGAGCCACTAACTAGATTTCAGTGAAAGCCGCATGAATTTGCATCGTTATTATCTCAGTAACAAGTTGCATGTAATGATTTAAATCTGAACACTGGACAAATAGTCAAATACCCAGATGAAATTCTGTATATTTACAGAATTTTTGTTTTGTCCATTCAGTTCTCAGATTTACAAAATTCTGAAGATGGCACAGCCAGTTGGATGACATTATTTTCTTTTTTAGTTTAAACATTTTTATTGAGTTTTTAGCATATAACAACATACTTCGTATACAGAGACCTAAACACCTTTGTCACAGTAGCGTATCCAAAAGGACTATATCACGGCCTCGCAGGGCCAACAGTGCAGTGGTAAACAGTGAAAGGAACAGAACCATTGACATAATAATAATGACAATGAAAAGAAGTAAGCTAAAATAAAGATTGTAGACACTTAAATCCCCCCACTCAAGGAGATAACCATCTTCCTACACCCGCCCCCCCCCCTTTTTGAAGAACCCCAAGGACCACCCCTATTGGAAACATGCTGTGGTCCATGGGGTACTACATGTAGACTGACTAAAGCACAGAGGAAGGAGTATGGGGGCGAGGGGAGAGAGAAGCCAGAAAGAAAAGTATACCCTGCAAAGTGGATAGCATAGAGCCCTTTTGTACAACCGAGAACTCACCATGGGCCCTGGAAGGCATAATAGACTAGTGAGGGTAGAACCAGAGTCCTGATAACTTGTATTGACCTAAACAATAAGTTTGAGCAGAAGTAATATTTGCTCCTGCTTCTGGCTCCAAACATGGGGATTATATGGGCAGGACATGAGCCCACCCCATGAAGATAACCAGAGTGAAAAGGTAATGCTAAAAGGGACAGAAGAGAGGGAAAGAGAGAAAAAAAAGGGGGGGGATAAAGAGAGAAGAAAGAAAGAAGCGCGAAGAAAAAATAATAAAACACCAGGGAATCTAACAAGAAGATATGGCAATGTTGGTTCAAGGGGGTAAATTTAGATAATTTTTCAGGGATCCCAGATTAGATCAAATTTGGGTGAGGAGTCCAGGATGACATTAGCAAGCTTCCCCTGTGTCATAATCCAGGAGACTTTTCCTTTAGCCTCGGCGAAGGAGACTGTGGGTCGTTTCCAAGCTCTGGCTATGGTAATTTTAGCTCCCAAGAATATGAAGCAAACAAGCTTAGAGAGGTGCTTAGAGAGACCGTCTGGTCTCACGTTGAGGAGGGCCGTTTCTGGATTCTGGGGAATTGCCTGACCGGATATTTTCCTTATGTGGAATACTCTGTTCCAAAAACCCCGAACCCGAGGGCATTCCCACCAAACATGAATGTAGGAGCCCAGGAGTCCGCAACCCCTGAAACAGGGACCCGAGGAATTCGGGAACATAGCAGCTAACCTAGTGGGTACCAAGTACCAACGTATGTAAACCCTCAGATTGGCCTCCCGAAGGGAAATATTAACTAACCCCTTAGAGCATCTCTGGAATAGAGCGCACCATCTCTCTGTTCCCCAATTAATATTTAAATCCTTTTCCCATTTACTGGCAAATAAAGGTTTGTCAGAGTGCTCCGTCAGCGCTGCATAGACCAGAGAAATGCCCCATTTTTGGTCCTCGAGTTCAGAGCACCATTTTTCATAAGGAATAGCACCAGTGGAATCATTTCTAAGCCTCCACAAGTGGGATAGGAAATGATGAATTTGTTGGAAGCGGAATTTTTTCGGACATTGGCATATCTAATTTGCTAATGCAATATGAATGGGTGATAGGGCCCGTGGAGGTCAGGAAATTACCTATACGGAATAAACCTTTGTTGGTCCACCACTGAAAGGCTCGAATTTGAAGGCCTGGAGGGAATCGGGGGTTGTTAAAAAGGTGGTGGAGGGGGCGAAGATGGGAAATTAGATGTGGGGGTTTGAGCACTGAATCACAGAGGGCCAAAGAATGGGAGAGGGTTGGCGCTAGTATAGGGGGCCTCAACTTGCGGGGAGCCACTATCAAGAAATCAATTGTGTTTGCAGGAACAGACTGCCTCTCTATTGAGATCCAATCAGGTTTATCCTCCCTTGAATAGACGGCTGAAAATTGAGCTATCTGAGCGGCTTGATAATATTTATAAAGGTGTGGGAGACCCAGGCTGCCTTGGGAATGTCTCTTATGAAGGACATTAGCTTGACATCTATATCCCTTCCGGCCCCAGACAAATTTTATTATGAGTGACTGTAATTTATGTAATTGATGTTTTAAAAGAGGTATAGGGAGGGATCTAAAGAAGTACAGGACTCTAGGGAGGAGTGTCATTTCAATTGCATTTATCCTGCCAAGCCAGGAAAGACCCTCCTGGTCCCACCTAGAGAGGTCACATTATTTTCTTTTTTACAGTTGTAGGCTGTTAAATAGGTACAGTGCTGCCCCCCCCCCCCCCATTCCTAGCCTGCTGGTTGGACAGGGCAAACTGATTAGACCATTTCCCTCCTCACTCTGTCATCCCCTCCTATTATTGTGTTCCTTATCAGCACTTTTCATGCCACATTTCTGATTGGCTCCCAGTCCTGCCAACCCCTCTGGACATAGATACCAGATATTATAGCTGACCATACAAGACTAGCCGACAAATAGCTTGTATGCAACTGAAACATTTATTGAACAAACTCACACAGAATATATACCCCACAGGAAGACATCCCGTTCCTGATCATATTACCCTAACATACAAACTGCACACAGGAATATAATTACCATAGCTAAACAACAACCAACATATACTAGAAACAATAAGTTGATTAAATGACTAGCCACCTGGACACTCAGAGGTCCCATTCCAGGTCAGACTTGCCGGCATCAAGCTCACAAAGTACAATACACATTATTTCAAATATAAACATTAACACATTGTTACAAGTATGTGTAAGTGAAAGACAGGTGGCTTGAGCTGATAAGATTACCATGTGCTATGAGTTTCCCAGTGTTGAGCATTCATGGCTGGTAATGTGCCATCTAGGCTTTTAACATGGATCCTGGGCCTAGACTCCCAGAGTCTGTGTGTTCTGGGGAGACACAAACCCAAATAAGAAACAAGACCACTCCAAGGGTCCCCCAGACACCCGCCTCCAAAAGAGTAGTGTTCTCTTGAAAGCCAGGGCCCATAGTCAGTAGGCAAGAGGCTAGCATTCAATCCCCTCCAAAAGCCTCTGTCCTGGGTCTGTCTGTCACATAGCGTATGTGTAGGTTTCTGCAGGTCAAGAAAGTACCAACATTCTAAAATTGCTCCATGTATAAACATGCTTTTTTTTTTTTAATATAACACCTGAACATCCATGGTGCTAAACTAAGTTGAGGACGCATTTTGTTAAGTTACAATATTTATTTGTATATCATTAAAAGAGAGAGAAAAAGGAAACATCCTTTATAGTCCTTCTGTCACGTATACATAGACTTCCTTCACTTACCCAAAAGTCATGTACTTCAGATAGTTGGTATATTTGTCTTTCAGTTATACAAATAACCCTGTTTATATCCAAAGGTGTAAAGAGTTCAGTTTTTCTATGTGTTTCAGGGAACAAGCTTCCACTTGTACAAGAGATGACTAAAGACTATTATATACATATACAGTTACAATTTGTACATAATAACGATTGTGCATTGTACAATTTACAATATACTGCAAGCCTAATGCAATATACATATAATAGTAAAGCAGCATATGTGTTCCAATCAATTAAAAAACTCAGTACTGTACATTCATGGACAATTCTATTGCAAAATGGGGGGGGGGGGGGCGCAATTGGCATAGCAAGAAGAACCTCTATTTATTATTATAAAAAAATCCATATAGCTAGACATCCCCATTGAATATATCATATGCATATATAGTACAATTACAGTAGAACGCCATCCAAAACTCACATAAATACTGCTTCCAAATTGTATACACTCTGTCCAATATGTCAGTGTATTCATGTTTGCAATTTAAAAAAAAAGTGTTTGAATATTGTCTAAGTATGCATAACTTAATGAATATTGTCTGAGAAAGACTGGAAAAGTACCAGTTCATTGGTAGTACAAAAGTAACATCATGTGGACTAACTATTTGCATGCCCAGGTGCACCACCAAGCTCTGCCCCTTTTTAATTGTTTGGAACATGTGTTGCATCAATACTATATGTGAGCTGCATTAGGCTTGCATAATATTGCAAAATGTAAAATGCACAGGCATGATTGTTTATATATAACTGTAAATTTCAAATATATTAATACATTGAAATACATTGTTGGTGGGTCAGAGTAGGAGGTATATATATATATATATATATATATACACATATATACACACACTTCATACAGTAAAACCATGGATTGCAAGCATAATTCGTTCCAGAAACATGATTGTAATTCAAAGAACTTGTATATCAAAGCTAATCTCCCCATAAGGAATAATGGGAACTCAGATGATTCGTTCCAAAACCATTTATTCATAAGTCCTTCAGTCTATAGTCCATATAAAAAGAATATATCAATGTGATAGGTTGTGTAACCATAAAAAGGCCAACCCCAAATGGCAGCCTTCACAAGTGTATTAGAAACAAAATCACATGGTTGATGATTAAAAGAGGCACATCTAAGTATGCAGGCTTCTGGGGTAAAGCTGTCCACATAGACCATCCTCTGCACCGTCGGCTCTCACCGCTGTCAGTCTGCAATCGTGACCGGGAAGACTACCCTGCAGTAGAGCGATCTAACAGTGAGGCTTGAAGCGATCGTGGAGCTCAGTGTGGAAGGGATGACGTTGATGGCGGTGCGGAGGACGGTCTATGTGGACAGCTTTACCCCAGAAGCCTGCATACTTTGATGTGCCCGTTTTAATCATCAACCATGTGAGTTGCTAAATGTTGTACCTTCATTAAATGTAACCATATTTTTACACTTAGAGCCGCCACTCTCAAACCAAGTTACTCTCAATCCAAAGTTTTACTGTATACAGTAGCTCACAAAAGTGAGTACACCCCTCATATTTTTGTAAATATTTTATTATACCTTTTCATGTGACAACACTGAAGAAATGACACTTTGCTACAAAGTAAAGTGGCGAGTGCACAGCTTGTATAACAGTGTAACTGCTGTCTCCTCAAAATAACTCAACACACAGCTATTAATGTCTAAACCACTGGCAACAAAAGTGAGTACACCCCTAAGTGAAAAGTCCAAATTGGGCCTAATTAGCCAATTTTCCCTCTCAGTGTCATTTGACTCATTAGTGTTATTAGGTCTCAGGTGTGAACGGGGAGTGGGTAAGTTTAATTTGGTGTTATCGCTCTCTCTCTCTCATACTGGCCACTGGAATTTCAACATGGCACCTCATAGCAAAGAACTCTCTAAGAATCTGAAAAAAATATTTTTTTCTCTACATAAAGATGGCCTAGGCTATAAGAAGGTTGCCAAGACCCTGAAACTGAGCTGCAGCATGGTGGCCAAGACCATACAGCGGTTTTACAGAACAGGATTCATGTAGAACAGGCCTCGTTATGGTCAACCAAAGCAGTTAAGTGCACGTGCTCAGCGTCATATCCAGAGGTTGTCTTAGGGAAATAGATGTATACGTGCTGCCAATATTGCTGCTGAGGTTGAAGGGGTGGGAGGTCAACCTGTCAGTGCTCAGACCATACGCCGCACACTGCATCAAATTGGTCTGCATGGATGTCGTCACAGAAGGAAGCCTCTTCTAAAGATGATGCACAAGAATGCCCACAAACAGTTTGCTGAAGACAAGCAGACTCAGGACATGGATTACTGGAACCATGTCCTGTGGTCTGATGAGAAGTTAAACTTCTTTGGTTCAGATAGTGTCAAGTGTGTGTGGCGGCAACCAGGAGAGGAGTGCAAAGACAAGTGTGTCTTGCCTACAGTCAAGCATGGTGGTGGGAGTATCATGGTCTGGGGCTGTATGAGTGTTGTCGGCACTGGGGAGCTACAGTTCATTGAGGGTACAATGAATGTCAACATGTACTGTGACATACTGAAGCAGAACATGATCGCTTCCCTTCAGAGACTGGGCTGCAGGGCAGTATTCCAACATGATAATAATGCCAAACACACCTCCAATATGACCACTGCCTTGCTAAAGAAGCTGAGGGTAAAGGTGATGGACTGGCCAAGCATGTCTCCAGACCTAAACCCTATTGAGCATCTGTGGGGCATCCTCAAATGGAAGGTGGGGGAGAGCAAGGTCTCTAACATCCACCAGCTCCTTGATGTCGTCATGGAGGAGTGAAAGAGGTCTCCAGTGGCAACCTGTAAAGCTCTGGTAAACTCCATGCCCATGAGGGCATTTTCACTTAGGGGTGTATTCACTTTTGTTGCCAGTGGTTTAGACATTAATAGCTGTGTGTTGAGTTATTTTGAGGGGACAGCAAATCTACACTGTTATACAAGCTGTACACTCACTACTTTACATTGTAGCAAAGTGTAATTTCTATATATATATATATATATATATATATATATATATATATATATTTCAGCACCATGAAAATATATTTTGAGAAATGTGCATGCTATATAGGGTTTGCAATAGGCTTATCAAATTCAAATTCATGTTCTTATATTAGATGTACGTGTATGTAAAAATAACAATATAGTGTTTTAATAATGATAGGCTAGCTGTAATAATTTGTGCCTTTGATATCTGGCTGGAGTTCACATTTAAGTAGTTATATAGAAAACAACATGTTTCAAGCTTGGTAGTATGTAATATCCCTTCATTGCTCTATTTGTCCTTAAAAGTGAGGAAAACAATCACAATTTTTTTATTGCCACTGGGAAAGAAATAGAGGGGAGTACTTCCAATAGGGGAAAGAGTTCTGATAACATTTGTCTAAGAGGGGATTTCCCTTTTATAAAGTTTGAAAAAATGAATTCAAATTATTGAATGGGAACTGATATGTATGTAAAGCTAAGCATATAGTGAAAAAGCACATAAACAGAGGTTATCTTCAGTGCAAAAAACACATCTCAAAATTAATTATAAGTATAGGCAGCCAAATTTATGTGAATAGCTAAAAATATTAAACCTCCGGAATGTTTTTTTCTTAAATATATTTATTAAAAGTTTTTGCATTTACAATACATAGACAGGATGTCAAAGTGAGTACTGACAATTAGATTCATGTAAAAGGCCTAGAGCATGGCCTTCACATAAACAAGCAAAAAGTTGGACCGTTATAACTTTAGGATATTGAACCAAGTATAAAAGCATTGTATCTGGTTATGCTAGGATGGCTAGTAGTAAGAAACAGCCTGAGGAGTGGAAGCAAGTATACAGAATACCTAAATAGTAGGATGAGAGCATATACCTTTAGATGTCTGTAACAATAATTATGAGATTGAGGCCGGATTAAAGCCTTGGGAATGTCCAGGGGAGAAAACTGGGTGGGTCTGGGGATCAGATGTATCCTTGATTTTAAGTTTACCCAGAGTGTTGGCGATGGAATGTTTTTTAAATTAGGTATGCCATCTTATTGATCAATAAGGAAGTCTGTGCAGGTGGGAGGGGTGAGCCCAAAATCAACTTTTACAGAAAAAGTAAAAAATTTGCATATAGCTTCAACTGCCTATTTCTCTGAAATGACTAATTCTTCCGACATGCAGTTTTTACTGTTGATAACCTCTGCTTAATCATTTTTGTCACAGGCTTTACTTTCAGGACAGCTGGTATCTATAGGATATGAATCATCAGCAGAATACATCCAACAGTTTTAGATGCACTGTGTTATTGCATTGCCATCAACATTCCTTCATCTCTCTTCTATCTATAATGAAAATATTAGAGACAGAGAAAAGACCAGATGTGCGCACAAACCCAACTGTGCTATCAGCAGGTCTAGCGTAAACCAATACACCTACACAAAGGTCAAGGTAGAGTATAAATGACGTCCATCTTTCCTTTTATTTTGTTATACAGAAAAACATTTCTCTGTTGTATTTCCTTATTATGTAACATTCAACCTCTTAGCCTCTCTTCCTCCTACCACTGTTCCCTGAGGCAATGTTTCTTCCAATCACACAGCTCTGAAAAATATGCTGACATTAAAAACTGATAATAATATATGTACATAATCCGTCATATAACCTTTAAGCTTGAGCGTATCCTGCAACTAACTTGAAATTATTCCAGGAACAAAAAAAGAACACAATCCACCACTTCTATGACCTTGCACAACCTAAGAGCAAAAAGTTTTGAATTTAATAAAGCAGAAAACAAACAAAGTCAGCACAGATACTTTCAGCAAAATCAAGGACAAATTAAAGTAAATAAACTGTGCTCACCTGTACTGTATATAATCTTTGAAAGATAATCAATATTATTTCTGAATCTTCCTTCCCACACATTGTAAAAATCAATAGTTCAGTCTGAAGTCTTGCTTCAAAAAAATGCTGAAAAGGCTCTCGGATGAACAGAATGGAATAGCAAAGTAGAGGTTTCCTAGCAATTTTGTTTCTCACAGAAAGATTAAAAAGCAGGACGATAGCACCTGAGCAGTTGCTTTTTCATAGTAGCTATTAGGGAGAGAATCACAATTACTAGATTATGTTGGAGTATAGAATAAAAATATAGGAAATCCATTTTTTGTTTCCTATTTACAAGGGAATCAATAATTGTTTTTGAGTTTTATATCTTTATTAATTATATTGTATATACAGTACTGGTTCCTGCTAGTTACACGCCTCTAACAAACCTGTAATAAATCACTAGGGAGGTACTTAATGACTTCAGAACATTTAATGAGTGGGGACATTAGGAAGAATGAGTTGAAAGCAGAGGTAAGACTAGCCATAGACAGGCAAGTATCTCCTTAAGAAGGATAGCTCAGAGGACATTGACCCATCTTCTGTAAGGCCAGGAGCCAAACTGATTCCTGTGTGACTGATGATTGGAATAGATAAATGATGGAACTAAATAGGGCTGCATTTGTCTGGCCTGGTCCTGGGAGGCTCAAGGAGCTCCCGGTGATTGTGCCTCCTGGGTTGGTGTCCCAGGGGTGCCAGAAAGTCACAATGTGGATATTGCCAGCACACCATGGATCAACAGGTAGGGTCCAAACTAATTTTTATTGACACATGATCACATTACAGAGCAGATAGTGCAATGTTTCAGAATCACGCAGGGCCCTTTCGTCAGGTACTACCTGCTCTGTGATGTGATCATGTTTCAATAAAAATTTGTTTGGGCGCTACCTGTTGATCCATGGTGTGCTGGCAAATATCCACATTTTGACTTTCTGAACCAGTTTCCAGCTGGTGGTTTCTACAGCACCCAAATCTTCTGAGCTTCATCCAGGAATTTGTGCGATGGAAATATGGAGTAGGTCACTTCACTTTATGCTTTTCTTGTACAATGCCTCGGGTGGGCCTTTTTGCCAGTTCATGAACACTTACACTGCATGTGTGCTGTTTTTTTTTTCCACAGAGATGGAGGGTGCAGGTTATTGGGGGCTTGCCCTGATGTCAGGAGGAGGTTCTGTGGCCTTTGGGTCTTTTGTCTCTCCCTGTCTGGAGATGTCTCTCTTTGGGAGAGCCCCTCATCAAATACTTGGTGGACTGGGTTTGGCTGGTCACTAAGGAACATATTCCACCTGGCTTTGGCCTAGGTAGACCAAGGGGTACCTTGCCCTTATCAGAAGCCTTGCACCTCAAGGAGTGCAGGGAAAGAGGCCTTTCCTTTCTGTCCCTCTGTACACTTTTTTTTGTGGGCTGTGATTTTACAGTTCACTTTTTTTGTTCACAGGGGTTCGACAAAACACCGAACCATGGAACCCTGTTAAAAATTTTACATGCTTTATCTAAAGCCAAAAAAGGATGTGTTCGTATTTACACTTTAACATAATCAAGAGGAGAAATGATTTGACATATCCAAGGAGAATGAATATATTTTTGATTAGACAAAACATTTTAAAAAAATCCACATGAAATATATTGAATAAAAACTAACTTAATGTGCACAATTTCTAAAACTAAATTGATCATAACCAAGTCTGCTTATTTCTTATAAAATATACTCAATATACTAAAACACAGATGGCACTTTTAACACAGCCGTGAAATGGCATATTGCATGAAAACTTACTTGAAACACTATTTTCTTTTATCATTTGATAAACATTTATAAAGGTTTTTTTCTGAAAACCACATACATTTTGATATTTATGTGTGAAGTTCAGTATATCGTTGTTTTACATTAAGATAAAGTACCTACATCCCTGTTCAATATAGAAATATTTGTCCTATGTGAGAATAGGACGACTCACCCACTAGGGGAGAGAGAAGGGGGCTATGGGATTTTACATGGTACCAAAATGGACTCACAAACTAGCTGTTTGTATAAAAACAAATATTTATTCAGTACATACATATATATAAAAAAGACATTTTTGTACACATTCATTACATCATCATCCCATGTAGTGGGTAATAGTTAAATGTTATTTTTTCACAGTCACTCTACTAGTGCTTCCCGACCAGTTTCGCGGTTATCCCGCTTCTTCAGGAGAATGCACGGTATTACTTCGTGATCATCTCACTGACACTTTTTTATTGTAAATTGATAATGGGTGATGTACCCTACTACTACATTACTTACACATGTTTTTACAGAAAAAATATATATACATACATGACTTATTTATAAACAAAAATATGTTTGTCGATCAAACACTCAGGTAAAACCATGGTACATTTTAGGGTATCGGGGGAAGAGAGAGGGGATCACCCACTCAGCAGGATAAGAGTGTATCCTGTTTATAAAGATATAACTTGTCCCTACATCCATGAAATAGAATTACATTTTGTTGCTATATGACTTGAAGTGTGTATTTATAGTTTTACATACACCAAAAGTCTTTTTTTGGA
>BLSH010129748.1:34390-48106 GCA_018402905.1 Glandirana rugosa | reverse complement strand
GAGTCCTCTTCCACTCCTCCATGACGACATCACGGAGCTGGTGGATGTTAGAGACCTTGCGCTCCTCCACCTTCCATTTGAGGATGCCCCACAGATGCTCAATAGGGTTTAAATGTGGAGACATGCTTGGCCAGTCCATCACCTTTACCCTCAGCTTCTTTAGTAAGGCCGTGGTCGTCTTGGAGGTGTGTTTGGGGTCGTTATGTTGGAATACTGCCCTGCGGCCCAGTCTCCGAAGGGAGGGATCATGCTCTGCTTCAGTATGTCACAGTACATGTTGGCATTCATGGTTCCCTCAATGAACTGTAGCTTCCCAGTGCCAGCAGCACTCATGTAGCCCCAGACCATGACACTCCCACCACCATGCTTGACTGTAGGCAAGACACACTTGTCTTCGTACTCCTCACCTGGTTGCCGCCACACATGCTTGACACCATTTGAACCAACTAAGTTTATCTTGGTCTCATCAGACCACAGGAGATGGTTCCAGTAATCCATGTCCTTAGTTTGCTTGTCTTCAGCAAACTGTTTGTGGGCTTTCTTGTGCGTCATCTTTAGAAGAGGTTTCCTTCTGGGACGACAGCCATGCAGACCAATTTGATGCAGTGTGCGGCGTATGGTTTGAGCACTGACAGGCTGACCCCCCCCCCACCCCTTCAACCTCTGCAGCAATGCTGGCAGCACTCATACGTCTATTTCCCAAAGACAACCTCTGGATATGACACTGAGCATGTGCACTCAATTTCTTTTGTCGACCATGGCGAGGCCTGTTCTGAGTGGAACCTGTCCTGTTAAACAGCTGTATGGTCTTGGCCACTGTGCTGCAACTCAGTTTCAGGGTCTTGGCAATCTTCTTATAGCCTAGGCCAGCTTTATGTAGAGCAACAATTCTTTTTTTCAGATCCTCTGAGAGTTCTTTGCCATGAGGTGCCAAATTTACACCAAACACCAATTTTAACACACCTGCTCCCCATTCAGACCTGAGACCTTGTAAAACTAACAAGTCACACGACACAGGGGAGGTAAAATGACTAATTAGGCTCAATTTGGACACTTTCACTTAGAGGTGTACTCACTTTTGTTGCCAGCGGTTTAGACATTAATGGCTGTGTGTTGAGTTATTTTGAGGGGACAGCAAATTTACACTGTTATACAAGCTGTACACTCACTACTTTACATTGTAGCAAAGTGTCATTTCTTCAGTATTATTGCATGAAAAGATATAATAAAATATTTACAAAAATGTGAGGGGTGTACTCGCTTTTGTGAGATACTGTATAATTGTAAGGTGATATGTTATTACCACATTTAACAGCCAAGGAAGCCATGATGGTCTCTGCCAACTTGAAACTCAGTGAGAAGATGGATGTGAAAACAAAGCTGAGGTTTAGACAGCCCTGGGTCTTCTTGAATAATTAAGATCTGTTAGATCACTGTTAGTTGTTAATTGTATTCTGTTTGAAGTTTGCATTGCTCATGCGATGACTGTCCCTATTTTTGAAGTTTATAAAAACCTGTATCTCTGTTCAATAACATTGTTCCTGTTACCACCTAAGCTAGTGTAGTCTAGTTCTCGGGTGCAATTTCCAGATATAACACCTTGTTCCTAAGTTCCAGCTGCGAGGAAGCAGCGCTGTCTCAGAGATACCCAGTCGGAGGTGTCAGCAGTAGGGATGGGCAACCGGTTTGGCCCGAGCATATTTTCGGGCCGAACATTTGCTGTTCGCCCGCTCCCCGAATTTAGAACATAATGGGGTGTTCGGCATGACTTCAGTGCCGCCGAACACCCCATAATCGTCCGCCCACTATGCCCGCAGACGGCGCGCACAGCTCCTCCATGGGAGGGCTGCCGCCGTATGCGCTGGCTTTGTTTTGACGTTTTATTTATAGTTCAGGACGGGGCTACTGGGTGACCCCACCCCCTTCTGATGTCATGTGACGTCAGAGGGGCAGGTCGCTCAATTGCTCACTATAAATAAAACGTCAAAATAAAGAGAGCTCAGTCAGCAGGAGCCCTCCCATGGAAGCTGTTCGTTTTTTTTCAGGTCCTTTGCTCGCGGTGATTGATGATGGATTACAACGGAGGGAAACTTAATTTTCTTTTTTAATAAAGGACTTATACCTAATTGTCTCCTGTGTTTTTTTTTCTTTTTTGATACTTTTGGTGAAGTAGTAGGGGTACGATGTACCCGATACTAATTCACATGGGGGGGGGGGGGGTCGGGATCTGGGGGCCCCCTTATTAAAGGGGGCTTCCAGATTCTGATAAGCCCCCCCGCCCACAGACCCCCACAACCACAGCCCAGGGTTGTGGGGGAAGAGACTCTTGTCCCCATCAACATGGGGACAAGGCGCTTTGGGGTGGGGGGCGCAGAGCCCCCACTGTGCCAAAGCACCCATACTCCCCATGTTGAGGGCATGTAGCCTGTTACGGTTCGGGGGGGGAGATGCTCACTCGTCCCCAACTATCCTGGCCAGCCAGGTTGCATGCTCGGCACAAGGGTCTGGTTTGGATTTTAGGTGGGACACCTGGTAGGGGGGGCTGGTAAGGACTGGGGGGACCCCACACTAATTTTTTGATTTTTTTGTATATTGCCAGGAACCTGCAATACATTACAGCCGCAAGTGACAATTTATCGTTTTGCTCTGGCTATGTTCTAAACATCACAGAGGTGCGCCCTTTTACAGGCAGACTAAGGGACCCCCTGAGGCACAATATTTAAAGGAATATTTCATTTTTATTGTTTCACTTTAAGCATTACTAAAATCACTGCTCCTGAAAAAACGATTGATTTTAAAACTTTTTTTTGCATTGATAGATGTCCCCTAGGGCAGGACCTGGGTCCCCATAAACTTTTTATGGAAATAACTTGCATATAAGCTTTTAAAATGAGCACTATTGATTTTTCATGTTCGGGTCCCATAGACTTTAATGGTGTTCGAATGTTCACGCTAACTTTTTATCTGTTCAGATGTTCTGGTGCAAACTGAACAGGGGGTTATTTGGCCCATCCCTAGTCAGCAGTCCGTCACAACATCCTAAATTGTAAGTTATTTTTTCGGGAGGTGGAAGAGAAAAACAGATTGCTATACAGAACACAAAGAATCTAGATTTAGTGTATATTACTCACCTGTGCGGATCTCTGTAGGAGCTTCCTCATCACTCTCCGCTTCTGCTTCTTCTTTCACTTCCACTTTAATATAAATCAGATTTTCATCCTGAATTTAACAAAACATTCCAAGTGTTAAACAGAATGCTATATAGATCTTTGTGGGGCGGTTATGATGCGGCCTCATTTACTTAAATGCCGAATGTGACAGAGGAGATAATTTTTGCTGTACCATGTGTATAGCCCTATTGGCTGCCTTTTCAGCTTAGGGGGGCGGATGGGGAAATAAGAATACTGTACCTCTCAGCCAAAAATAAACCAATACCAAAAAGATGATGGGGGCTCTAACCCTTCCATAGGTCATCCAAACCTGAGAAAAAAGTTTTGACTGCAAATGGGCTCTACTTTGAAGTTGCTTTGAAGCACAACTGCCATATATGTGCATTAATAAAACATAATTCCCAAGTTGAAGACGGGATTGGTGATTGTTAGCAATTTAATACACATAACCCTTTCTTTTTCTAATTTCCAACAAAATAATTTAAAGGACCCCCCATCCCCATCTACCTGATCATCATGTTGGGTCTCGTGTCCTTCCTTTGTAGAATCCCAGGAATTAGGGGAACCGGAACATCTCTCCGGTGTATATTTATTAACGGGTCCACCTGACAAAAATACACATAACCAATGAAGAGTGTGATTGCCGCAACTAGATCCGTGATAGTTTTTTTATGTTGTTTCTTATTCACCTGAGCTGATCTCTATAGGAACTTCCTCCTCTTTAATCCTCACATGTTCTTCTTCCTCCTCGTTAGCTTTGAGGTCTCTCCGAGTGGTTCTGGTGTCTCCAGGGTCTGTGAATAAAGATGAGAGTGAAGCCCCTGGTACTGAGATGTATGAGAGACCCTGGACTGTGTGTGTGGGAGGAGACTGGTAACACACAATGACATGATGTGAGAAGGAGAGCCGGAGTCTAAGGGCTCGTTCACATTTACTTTAAAATGTGGCATTGATCAAATGAACAAATGCACATATTCAGAGCCACACAGTCCCCTTCATCAGGCATGTGATTATCACATGCCTGACGGAGGGGTCCTGCACGGCTCTGAAAGATTGCACTGTGTCTTCTGTGATGCGACCATTCAACCATAAAGATTTGGACGTAATTGACGATCCGAGGTATGCAGGAGAATATGTGCATTTAATCTGTGATGTTTCCAGTTCCAGATGGTTGTTGCTGCAGCACCCGTTACTCCTAAAGCTAAAATGTGGCATTGGACACACTTTTTTTTAAAGCACCCTGAATGCCAATCAAAGCCCCTGTCACTAAATAAAATGGTTACCTTACAGTCCTGTTCACGCGTTGTGTTTGCTCCCCTTCAAAAATGATACCCCATGTCGCTTTCTTGGTGCTTCAAAGCGTCTCCAAAGCCTCCATAGAAGTCTATGAAAAACACTCGCTAACAACACCTGCAGCATTTGAGCGGCTTTTATTCAGCTTTAGCTTTGTTTTGGAAGTATTGCAGATTTGAGAACCAGCAATTAAACCAGAAAGACGTCACTAGCAGTCACTTCCGGTCCATGTATATATATTCTGGGATTGTCTAGTGCAGACGTCACATCTGGACTGGAGTGGAGCAACTAGCAGATGGAACATGTGGTGTGCAACATGGGAATACTAGATCATCTAGAAGAGTTACAAAGATTTAATGGGAATTTTAAGGCACAGCATTTTTGTCCTGCATGGTTCAAATAAAACAATCCAGAAAAGAACTAAAACGCCTTATTCTGAAAATTCATTCAAATAGGACTTATATAATAAATTTCATAAGGCTTACTTTATAGAGACTAATAAGCAGAGTACTGGAGGACTACCATAAAGATACTTTATTGGAGGAGTGTAGCAAGAATAAGGTGGTTTATAGATGGGAGGATCCTATTCCCTTTAACAAAATATGTAATGTCAGAAAAAAATTATATATACAGTATCTCACAAAAGTGAGTACCCCCTCACATTTTGTAAATATTTTATTATACTTTTTCATGTGACAACACTGAAGAAATTACACTTTACTACAATGTAAAGCAGTGAGTGTACAGCTTGTATAACAGTGTAAATTTGCTGTCCCCTCAAAATAACTCAACTCACACAGCCATTAATGTCTAAACCACTGGCAACAAAAGTGAGTACACCCCTAAGTGAAAATGTCCAAATTGGGCCCAATTAGCCATTTCCCCTCCCTGGTGTCATGTGACTCGTTAGTGTTACAAGGTCTCAGGTGTGAATGGGAAGCAGGTGTGGTAAGTTTGGTGTTATCACTCTCATACTGGTCACTGGAAGTTCAACGTGGCACCCTTAATGGCAAAGAACTCTCTGAGGATCTGAAAAAAAGAATTGTTGCTCTACATAGAGATGGTCTAGGCTATAAGAAGATTGTTAAGACCCTGACACAGAGCTGCAACACAGTGGCCAAGACCATACAACGGTTTAACAGGACAGGTTCCACTCTAAAACGGGCCTCGCCATGGTCGACCAAAGAAGTTGAGTGCACATGCTCAGCGTCCTATCCAGAGGTTGCCTTTGGGAAATAGACGTATGAGTGCTGCCAGCATTGCTGCAGAGGTTAAAGGGGTGTGGGGTCAGCCTGTCAATGCTCAGACCATATGCCACACACTGCATCACATTGGTCTGCATATCTGTCATCCCAGAAGGAAGCCTCTTCTAAAGATGATGCATAAGAAAGCCTGCAAGCAGTTTGCTGAAGACAAGCAGACTAAGGACATGGATTAATGGAACCATGTCCTGTGGTCTGATGAGACAAAGATAAACTTATTTGGTTCAGATGGTGTCAAGTGTGTATGGCGGCAACCAGGTGAGGAGTACAAAGACAAGTTTGTCTTGCCTACAGTCAAGCATGGTGGTGGGAGTGTCATGGTCTGGGGCTGCATGTGTGCTGCCGGCACTGGGGAGCTACAGTTCATTGAGGGAACCATGAATGCCTACATGTACTGTGACATACTGAAGCAGAACATGATCCCCTCTCTTTGGAGACTGGGCAGCGGGGCAGTATTCCAACATGATAACAACCACAAACACACCTCCAAGACGACCACTGCCTTGCTAAAGAAGCTGAGGGTAAAGGTGATGGACAGGCCAAGCATGTCTCCAGACAAGGGGACTGTGCAGCCATCCACCCGTGAAGTAATACAAATGCCTACTTACCAGACCTCTCTGATCCCCATCACAGATCAGCAGCGCTTAGATGTAGGCAGATAGTCCACGGCTCCAGACAGCTCATGGAAAAAACGGGGAGGCTTTCATAGTGTAAAATGCTCAGGCATTTCATAAAAATGTTTAAAAAGTAAATCATGCATTCATGGGTGGAGGACTGCACGGTCACCTTGGAAAACTCGTAAAGTTTAATATGTGGATGGATTTTTTGCAATGCACTCAAGATATTGAAGTCACTTATCACCTGCACCTTGGCTTGATTATTTCATCAACTTTTTGCACTTCATTTCATTATTTGAACTTTTTGCACTTTACTTTGCATAATTTGCACAATAGGTTGGACTGTGATATATGGACTTTATATTCTACCTATATGTTTGATTATACATATTTTATATGGTTTACATGCATGTTTTATTTATATCTATGCAAAGTGTTGATTCATTCTGACCCCTAGTGGCCAGTTATAAAAGCGCGATATATATATATATATATATATATATATATATATACACACACACACACACACACACGCACACACACACACACATAGCAAAAGTTTAGGAACCCCTGACAATTTCTATGATTCTCATTTATAAATATTTGGGTGTATGGAATAGCAATTTAATTTTGATCTATCAAATAACTGAAGGAAACAGTAATATTTCAGTAGTGAAATGAGGTTTATTGGATTAACAGAAAATGTGCAATATGCATCAAAACAAAATTAGACAGGTGCATAAATTTGGGCACCCTTGTCATTTTGTTGATTTGAATACCTGTAACTACTTAGGGCCGGTTCACACTGTAGCGAGGCGGAGCGGCGCGGAGCGATGCGGCGATCCAGGCGATCTCAAAGCGGCTTGCTAGGAGACTTCTATCATAGAAGTCAATGCAAGCCGCCTGAGATCACCCTAAAAATAGTGCAGGGACCATTTTTCTAATGCGGAGCGAAGCGATTCGCTCCTATTAGAATGGTCCCATTTGCACAGCATTGAGGCGAATTGTCAGGCGACTCAAGTCGCCTGACAATTCGCCTAGATGTGAACGAGCCGCGAAGTCGCGCCGCTCTGCCCCGCTGCAGTGTGAACCGGCCCTTAGCACTGATTAACTGGAACACACAGTTAGTTTGGTGAGCTCATTAAGCCTTGAACTTCATAGACAGGTGCATCCAATCATGAGAAAATGCATTTAAGGTGGTCAATTGCAAGTTGTTGTTCTCTTTGACTCTCCTCTGAAGAGTGGCAACATGGGGGGCTCAAAACAACTCTCAAATGACCTGAAAACAAAGATTGTTCTACATTATGGTTTAGAGGAAGGCTACAAAAAGTTATCGCAGAGATATAAGCTGTCAGTGTCCACTGTGAGGAACATAGTGAGGAAATGAAAGACCACAGGCACAGTTCTTGTTAAGGCCAGAAGTGTCAGCCACATAAAATATTGGAGAGGTAAAGGCAAGGGATGATGAGAATGGTCAAAAACAGCACACAGACCACCTCCAAAGACCTACAACATCAACTTGCTGCAGATGGTGTCACTGTGCATCGTTCAACAATTCAGCGCACTTTGCACAGGGAGCAGCTGTATGGGAGATGCGAAAGAACCCTTTTCTGCACACACGCCACAAACGTCGCTTGAGGTATGCAAACGCACATTTGGACAAGCCAGCTTCATTTTAAGAATAAGGTGCTGTGGACTGATGAAACAAAGATTGAGTTATTTGTTTATAACAAGGGGCGTTGTGCATGGCGGCAAAAAAACACAGCGTTCCAAGAAAAACACTTGCTACCCACAGTAAAATTTGGTGGAGGTTCCATCATGCTGTGGGGCTGTGTGGCCGGTGCCGGTACTGGGAATCTGGTTAAAGTTGAGGGTCACATGAATTCCACTCAATATCAACAGATTCTTGAGAATAATGTTGAGGAATCAGTCACAAAGTTGAAGTTACGCCGGGGCTGGATATTTCAACAAGACAACGATCCAAAACACTGCTCAAAATCTACTCGGGCATTTATGCAGAGGAACAAGTACAATGTTCTGGAATGGCCATCCCAGTCCCCAGACCTGAATATCATTGAACATCTGTGGGGTGATTTGAAGTGGGCTGTCCATGCTCGGCAACCATTAAACCTAACTGAACTGGAGATGTTTTGTAAGGAGGAATGGTCCAAAATACATTCATCCAGAATCCATTACAGGCTATAGGAAGCGTCTAGAGGCTGTTATTTCTGCTAAAGGAGGCTCTGCTAAATATTAATGTGATTTTTCTGATGGGGTGCCCAAATTTATGCACCTGTCTAATTTCCTTTTGATCCATGTTGCGAATTTTCTGTTAATCCAATAAACTTCATTTCACTACTGAAATATTACCGTGTCCTTCAGTTATTTGATAGATCAAAATGAAATTGCTGATCCAAACACTCATATATTTATAAATGACAATCATGGAAATTGTCAGGGGTTCCTAAACTTTTGCATACAACTGTATATTAGTGGAGAGTGTTAGGTCCAGAGTGGAAAATGACTCTCTATAATAAGATAGTGTACTATCATATACATTGGGAAGTTATAATACTGTAATCTGTGGTATCCTTGTCTGTATTGTGCAATTTTAACAAGGGTGATGTAGGGTGGGGTGGTTGTACTTGAGGTCCCCAATTGTAGCTCTCTTGTGGATGATTTGACTCCTTCCTTTTCTTGGCACACCTTGGGACCAAAGGCGGCTGGTGTTTTTTTTTTTTTTTTTGAGGGGGCACTACTGCTACTACTACCGCTGTCTGCTGGTCAATTCGGCACTTACCCCATCTAGGTGCCAGGTTGCGGCTTTGGTGTCCTCTCCGTCTCCTCCTGCAGAGCGGACGGTGATGGGTGGCGGGCTGCGGCTCCTCTCCGTTTCCTCCTGCGGCTCCGGTGTCCTCTAGCAGGTGGGGTGGCGGGCTGCGGCTCCGGTATCCTCTCCATCTCCACTCTCCTTGACCTAGGCGCTAGGCATCCAATAGCATCGCCTGACATTTTGGCCAATCGGGAAACGGGTCTCTCAACCCACTTCCTAATTGGCGGGGAGGAGTTTTAGTGTCAAAATAGTGAATATTCATTTGCTATCGGCACACAGCTTGGTTGGATTGGGGTGCAGTGCTCTGCTCCAGGAAACGCATTAAACCCTTAAATCATCAATTTTGGATAAGATACACTGTATTGCTATAATTTTTTTTATAGATTTGTAATGTAATGTTACAACGCGTTTTTATGCAAAATGAGAATGATGTTATAGGACTTTATGAATTTGAGCTAATACATTTTTAGACCAAAATGCTTCTAGATTATATATTGTTGAGGGATGTGGCACTAAAACTTTTCTTGATCCCCTCTGGTATCATGGGAACTCTATAACGGAAGGTGCGTGGGACTGGAGAGAGGATGGAGCAACAGGGGATCAGCACAGCTGAGGGACTGGAGCAGGAGAAACTAGCAGATGTCACACGTGGTGAGCAGAATTAGGTGCAATATAGCGGGAGGTGAGCGGGACTTGAGAGAGGACTGAGCGGTAGAGGAACAGCAGAGCTGTGGAACTGGAGCAGGAGAAACTAGCAATATCACACGTGGTGAGCAATATACCAGGAAGTGACTGGAGAGAGGACACAGCAGCAGAGGATCAGCAGAGCTGGGGATTGGAGCAGGAGAAACTAGCAGATGTCATATGTGGTGAGCAGTATGGGAGCAATATAGCAGGAGGTGAGCGGGACTTGAGAAAGAGGATAGAGCGAAAGAGGATCAGTGCAGCTGGGGGACTGGAGCAGGAGAAACTAGCAGATGTCACACGTGGTGAGCAGTATGGGAGTAATATAGCGGGAGGTGAGTGGGACTGGAGAGAGGTCTGAGCGGCAGAGGATCAGCACAGCTGGGGGACTGGAGTGGGAGAAACTAGCAGATGTCATATGTGGTGGAGCAGTATGGGAGCAATACAGCAGAAGGTGAGCAGGACTAGAGAGAGAGGACGGAGTGCCAGAGAATCAGCAGAGCTGGGGGACTGGAGCAGGAGAAACTAGCAGATGTTATATGTGGTGAGGCAGTATGGGAGCAATATAGAGGGAGGTGAGAGGTACTTGAGACTTGAGAGAGAGGATAGAGCGGAAGAGGATCAGCACAGCTGGGAGACTGGAGCAGGAGTCACATGTGGTGAGCAGTATGGTAGCAATATAGCAGAAGGTGAGCAGGACTGGAGAGCGGACTGAGCGGCAGAGGATCAGCAGAGCTGTGGGACTGGAGCAGGACTAGCAATGTGACACGTGATGAGCAGTATGGGAACAATATACCAAGAGATGAGCAGGGCTGGAGAGAGAGAGGGCAGAGTAGCAGAGGATCAGCAGAGCTAGGGGACTGGAGCAGGAGAAACTAGCAGATGTCATATGTGGTGATCAGTATGAGAGCAATATAGCAGGAGGTGAGAGGTACTTGAGACTTGAGAGAGAGGATAGAGCGGCAGAGGATCAGCACAGCTGGGAGACTGGAGCAGGAGTCACATGTGGTGAGCAGTATGGTAGCAATATAGCAGAAGGTGAGCAGGACTGGAGAGCGGACTGAGCGGCAGAGGATCAGCAGAGCTGTGGGACTGGAGCAGGACTAGCAATGTGACACGTGATGAGCAGTATGGGAACAATATACCAAGAGATGAGCAGGGCTGGAGAGAGAGAGGGCAGAGTAGCAGAGGATCAGCAGAGCTAGGGGACTGGAGCAGGAGAAACTAGCAGATGTCATATGTGGTGAGCAGTATGGGAGCAATATAGCAGGAGGTGAGCGGGACTCGGGACTTGAGACTTGAGAGAGAGGATAGAGCGGCAGAGGATCAGCACAGCTGGGAGACTGGAGCAGGAGTCACATGTGGTGAGCAGTATGGTAGCAATATAGCAGAAGGTGAGCAGGACTGGAGAGTGGACTGAGCGGCAGAGGATCAGCAGAGCTGTGGGACTGGAGCAGGACTAGCAATGTGACAAGTGATGAGCAGTATGGGAACAATATACCAAGAGATGAGCAGGGCTGGAGAGAGAGAGGGCAGAGTAGCAGAGGATCAGCAGAGCTAGGGGACTGGAGCAGGAGAAACTAGCAGATGTCATATGTGGTGATCAGTATGAGAGCAATATAGCAGGAGGTGAGCGGGGACAAGAAATAGAGGAGAATCAGAAAACTAGAGGAACAGCAGAGCTAGGGTTACTACTAAGTGGATGACCAGCAAAGCTGGGGGTGCGACTGAACAAGGGATCTACTGAATGGGGATACTAATAAGCTGAGAATGTGCTGAACAGAGGTAATAATGAGCTGCGGATCTACTGAGTGTGGGTACTACTGGGCTCCTTTAAAACAAATTGAAAATCAACACACACAGGGCATTTCCCAACCTTCAAAACAGCATCACAAACACATCAAAAAAGCATGTTAAAGCGGTTTAGTGTTTATTACTCACCTGTGCTGATCTCTGGAAGAACTTCCTCATCCATACATAAATCATCACCCATCATAGACATCTCTTCTTCTTCAACTTTAACCACGATCAGGCCGTCTATCTAATGAAGAAACAACATTTTTTCTAAATTTTGTATCAGAAAGCAAATAAATGGCAAGTTGAACTAGAACCTTCATTCTCATCTACCTGATAATCCTGAGGGATCTCCTGATCTTCCTGTGTGGATTCCCGGGAACACAGAGGACGGGGAGATCTCTCTGGGGGATTTCTGTTACTGGATCCATCTGTAGGAAACACACACACTGACTGAATACATTGTTTCTATGTCTTTATATCAGAGGATGTGTGTATCTAGGGGATCCTCAATACTCTTCTCTCCTTTACAAGAAATGAAAGTCTCCTCTTACCCGGTGATGTGAGGGGTGGCCGGTTCTTCATCATGATGTCCTTGTAGAGATCCTTGTGTCCTTCTAAAAATTCTCACTGCTTGATACAGATGGCTTTGTTCTGATACTGAAATAAATTCATATCACAAACAAAATACACATTTAGAATAGACTCTTTACAATGTATTATTTAGCAGATACACGGAGTTCCCGGGTCTATACACCTTCTCTGCCCATTATGAGGGGCCCCCACCATCCCTGTGCTGAGCTCCCGGGTCTGTATATCTGCTGTGCCCATTATGAGGGGTCCCCACCATCCCTGTGCTGAGTTCCCAGGTCTGTACACCTTCTGTGCCCATTATGAGGGGCCTCCATCATCCCTGTGCTGAGTTCCCGGGTCTGTACACCGTCTGTGCCAATTATGAGTGGTTCCCACCATCCCAGTGCTGAGTTCCTGGCTCTGTATACCTGCTGTGCCCATTATGAGGGGTTCCCGCCATCCCAGTGCTGAGTTCCTGGCTCTGTATACCTGCTGTGACCATTATGAGGGGTCCCCACCATCCCTATGCTGAGTTCCCAGGTCTGTACAGCTTCTGTGCCCATTATGAGGGGTCCCCACCATCCCTGTGCTGAGTTCCCAGGTCTGTACACCTTCTGTGGCCATTATGAGGGGTTCCCACCATCCCAGTGCTGAGATCCTGGCTCTGTATACCTGCTGTGCCCATTATGAGGGTTCCCGCCATCCCAGTGCTGAGTTCCTGGCTCTGTATACCTTCTGTGCCCATTATGAGGGGTTCCCACCATCCCAGTGCTGAGTTACTGGCTCTGTATATCATCCATGCCCATTATGAAGGGTCCCCACCATCCCAGTGCTGAGTTCCCGGGTCTGTACACCTTCTGTGCCCATTATGAGTGGTTCCCTTCATCCCAGTGCTGAGTTCCTGGCTCTGTATATCATCCATGCCCATTATGAGTGGTTCCCACCATCCCAGTGCTGAGTCCCTGGCTCTGTACACCTTCTGTGCCCATTATGAGTGGTTCCCACCATCCCAGTGCTGAGTTCCTGGCTCTGTATATCTTCTGTGCCCATTATGAAGGGTTCCCACCATCCCAGTGCTGAGTTCCCGGGTCTGTACACCTTCTGTGCCCATTATGAGGGGTTTCCGCCATCCCAATGCTGAGTTCCTGGGTCTCTACACCTTCTGTGCCCATTATGAGGAGTTACCACCATCCTTGTGCTGAGTTCCTAGGTCTGTACACCTTCTGTGCGCATTATGAGGAGTTACCACCATCCTTGTGCTGAGTTCCCAGGTCTGTACACCTTCTGTGCGCATTATGAGGGGCTCTGTATACCTGCTGTGCCCATTATGAGAGGTTCCCACCATCCCTTGAGGAGAGGAACACCCAAAACAACCAGGTGGGCAGGACTAGAATTATGGATGGAACTATTGACATTGAATACAACCCATTCAAGTGAACAAACAAGCTAAATGTGAGTCCCACATTTGTGGCATATTAGCTTTCAACCCC
>BLSH010129742.1:333993-345220 GCA_018402905.1 Glandirana rugosa | reverse complement strand
ACTGGGGATCACCGGTCATAGTAAGTTACGTGAAATAATAACGAGGAATACAAATAATGTTCGTGAAAGTCTAATATAACATGGAGTAACATACAAATATTATTCGTGAAAGTCTCATATTAGTGACAAACCATATAAGTACGTGTAGTAAATAATTTTACACCAATAAAATGGACTCACTAATCTCATTTTTCGCGCCAATTATAAATGTAATAGTATTTGAACAAACCCGTTTTGGGTAAATGTGGTCGTCGAGGTCATTCTTTTTAGGGAAACGCGACCAAATTCCTTTGTGAAGACAAGGAATTAAAAGTGCTTATTATAAACATACAATGAGGTACAATATAATCTGAAAGTGCTTGTAATAAACATAAGGAGCAATAATAAAGTGCATTGAATGATACTGGCCACTAGGGGTCAGAAACTCCAGACATAATGGGTATAAACAAAAAAGGAGTAATGGAGATTATTTCATATATGAAGTCCAGCTAAGAACCTGCAACAAACTGTGAATGATTAGTGAATCCTTAGTGCCTTGTCCAATGCGACAATGTAACAGTCAAAGGATAAAAATCCAACCTCGATGTGCAAAATAGGCAAATGCAGATCTTCCCCTTTTAGGCGAAGTTATTCTCCCTACGACCTGCTGTACAAGGGTGAATAAACGCATTTGTGTGAATGGACCCTAAAGCGGAACTTCACCTAAAAGGGGACGATCTGCTCTTCCCAGAACCCTATTTTAAAGTTTGCGTTTTTAAGCCTGCGATATTTTAATAAACATCAAGATATACTTCACTATTTGCTTATTTTGCACATCGAGGTTGGATTTTTATCCTTTGACCGTTACATTGTCGCATTGGACAAGGCACTAAGGATTCACTAATCATTCACAGTTTGTGGAACGTTCTTAGCTGGACTTCATATATGCAATAATCTCCATTACTCCTTTTGTGTTTATACCCATTATGTCTGGAGTTTCTGACCCCTAGTGGCCAGTATCATTCAATGCACTTTATTATTGCTCCTTATGTTTATTACAAGCACTTTCAGATTATATTGTACCTCATTGTATGTTTATAATACGCACTTTCAGAGTATAATCACTGTTTGGTATATTCATGCACATCATTTATGCAAATGTGGTTATTTTACCTGAGTGCTTAGAGTAAGGAGCGTATTATTGCGTTTACTGACACCAATGCTGGGGGTGATTATTGTGTTTACTGATACCAATACTGGGGGTTATTATTTAGTCCACTGATACCAACGCTGGGGGTTATTATTGCGTTTACTGATACCAATGCTGGGGATTATTATTGCATCCACTGATACCAATGCTGGGGGTTATTATTGAGTCCACTGATACCAACGCTGGGGGTTATTATTGCGTTTACTGATACCAATGCTGGGGATTATTATTGCATCCACTGATACCAATGCTGGGGGTTATTATTGCGTTTACTGATACCAATGCTGGGGATTATTATTGCGTCCACTGATACCAATGCTGGGGATTATTATTGCGTCCACTGATACCAATGCTGGGGATTATTATTGCGTCCACTGATACCAATGCTGGGGATTATTATTGCGTCCACTGATACCAATGCTGGGGGTTATTATTGCATCCACTGATACCAATGCTGGGGGTTATTGTTGCATACCTCCCAACTTTTTGAGATAGGAGCGAGGGACATCTATTAGCAAATGTATGTAGGCATAGGACACACCCCCTGCCACGCCCCCTTAAAGGAGAAGTATACACAAAAATGATTAGTTAAACCCACAAGTGCTTCATTTTTACCACTACTATTCCTTTATATAGGCTCTTGAAGTTTACAAATGCAGCAATTTAGTAATTGGGTGGAAGATTTAGCACTGGGAAACATGTTTTGAAGGATAAATAGTGCATTTTATATACAATTATATAGATCAGACCACAATGAGGGACAAATGAGGAGCTATGAGGGACAGAGGGACATTGTTTCAAATGAGGGATAGTCCCTCAAAATCAGGGACAGTTGGGAGGTATGTTATTGCATCCACTGACCCCCAATGTTGCAGGTTATTATTGCTAGAAGGTGTTCTTTCATGCAATTTCTGTGCAACCACCGATACTGCATGAAGGGCATGCTATGAATGAGTAAATTAGGGTGTAAACTAGAAGCATGGGGCAAAGTGTTTCCAGCTGCGATACGTTTTGTGGTGAGATGCCTATCCTCCTGAACATAAACTTCTAAATCCAAAAAAGACATTCTCCTGTCATCACAGTTCAAGGTAAAATTCAAGTTAAAAACAATATTATTTAAAGCTAATAAATGACTGTCGTTCTCTTAATGGACCTGCCCAGATAGCCAGCAGATCGTCAATATATCTATACCAACTTAGTACATGCGTTGAAAAGGAGGCTAAGATGTCCACCGAAAAGACTTCCCTTACCCAAATGCCACGGAGACTGGGGGGGGGGGGGGGTTTGCAGAAAACAGCTGTTTGACACTCTGGGATTTTTACAGCCTAAGAAAGCCTGCATCAAGCATAAGGCCTTGTTCACACTGTGGTGCAGAGACTTCAGTTTTTCTATGCACGTTCTACAAGGGCTCAGAAAAACAACGGTTCTCTATATGCCCTGTTTGCACCACAACATGCAGATTGCTTCTGCGCAGGAATCTGCAACATGTATGCAGTTTTCTGCAAGGGATTAAAACTGACATGACATCAACATTGGTGTGAATAGGGCACATAAGTGACTCACGTGAAAATTGATGTCCACGTGCATGAAAACTTAGGTGAACTGATGTCTCTGCAAATGAAGTCTGTGCTGGTTTCCCATCAGTTTTCATGTACGTATGGTGTGACCGAGCCCTAAAGGGTTCATTTCAGCGCCGGCTGGGATGACCAGAAACACTAAGGGCCCTTTTGTACACGCTGTCTGATCAGGTCCAAAAACCACAGGAAGGTCCTTGAGTGCTACCAAAAAACTGTGGGTCCTGTATGATGAGCCACAAGTGTTAATGAACTAGACCCAGTGCAGCTGCCAACCACTGGAACACTATGACATCAAAAAGGAAAACTGTAGTGCAGCACTCTATGGGTTAAATCCAAAAGCACATGTAGAGACTGTTAGTTGGATGGAAACGTTTGTATTGCACTGTTGGCTAAGTCAAAGGTTAGCAACAAAGAACTTTAACCACTTCAGCCCCGGAAGGATTTCCACACTTTAGGACCAGAGGACTTTTTGTGATTCGGCACTGCGTCGCTTTAAGTAACAATTGCGCAGTCGTGCGACGTTGTACCCAAACAAAATTTGCGTCCTTTTTTTCCCCACAAATAGAGCTTTCGTTTGGTGGTATTTGATCACCTCTGCGTCATTTCTGATTGCCGCTATAAACAAAAAAATAGCAACAATTTTGCAAAAAAAAAAAAAAATTTCTTACTTTTTGCTAAAGTATAAATAAAAAAAAAAGAATAAAAATACAAATGTATTAATCGGTTTTAGCTGATTTATATTCTTCCTCATATTTGTAGTAAAAAAATTTCAATCTGCGTTTATTGATTGGTTTGCGCAAAATTTGCTGCGTTTACAAACCATGAGAATTAATTTCTGGCGTTTATTGATTGGTTTGCGCAAAAGTTGCCGCATTTACGAATTAAGAGAATTAATTTCTGGGGTTTTTATTTTATTTTATTTTTTATTAGTAATTGCAGTGATCTGCGATTTTTAGTGGTACTGCGTTATTGCGGCGGACATGTCGGACCATTTTGACACTTTTTTGGGACCATTGGCATTTATACAGTGATCAGTGCTATAAAAATGCACTGATTACTGTGTAAATGTCATTGGCAGTGAAGGGGTTAACCTGGGGGGGCGCTCTAAGGGTTAACTGTGTTCCCTCAGTGTGTTCTAACTGTATGGGGGCTGGGCTGACAGGGGGAGGGGAGTGATCATGGCTTCCATATACAGGCCTTCCCCCTCTGTCAGAACGGAGATCCATATTTACATACACGGACCTCCATTCTCTCACTGCAGGGGGGGCATCGCGGGTAGCTGGCAGAGATTGAGTCCACCCTACCCGCTCCCTGACCCCCCCCCTGGAACACAGCGCACGAGCACGCCCACAATACTAGTTATCACGGCCACCGTCAGGTGACAGTGGTTTGGAATAACGAACCATGTTGCCGCCGCCATGCTGCAGCGGGCAGTCGGCAAGTGGTTAAAAACTGCAATGGATGAATCACAAGAATATGTAAAAAAAAGTGCGATCACAAATATTATAAAAATTGTTATAAAAAGCCAACGATACCACTGGAGACTTCCGGATATGGGGGGTTAAGACCATCTGGAGGGCTCGCTGGTGAAGTTTGGGGGGCGCCAATGACCATGCTTGGAGAGATGGAGAGCCTGGTCTAAAGAGATAAAGCCCACTAACTGCTGACCGGTGGCAAGAGCGTTGCTGTGCCCAGAGGTGGTGTTGCCGCAGGATGTGGGAGGACACTACGCCGGCCAATGCCAAACTATGAATTAGCAACTGGACTGAACCGAGGCTGGTGGGGTATGGCAAACAACCGGGAGGTACTTCCAAGACCGGGGAAGCTGAGCAGAGCCTGAGGAGTCAGGATGACATCAGCACCAAGGTGAAAGAGGAAGGGAGATCTGTGTACACGGTGGGCTGCAAGCTGTAGCATTGCCATTACCATGTGTTTTGCGTGCCTGCGCTTTATCAAAGCTGGCGTAGTATCCTCCTGAATTCCGTGGCAACACCAACTCTGGGCATGTTAACACTCTCTCCACCAGTCAGCAGTTAGCAGGCTTTATCTCTTCAGAGCAGGCTCTTCATTTTTGCATCTATTCGCACATCCTCGAAATGCTGTTCTGGCTGGGCTCAAATGGGCAAGAGAAAGTTATTCCAGCTGGCCAGTACTTTTAAACTGCACTCAGACACCACCCACACAACACCCACTGCCAACCTATCTCAGCATTCTGACAACGGAAAATTAATAAGAGGCAGTCCTTCTTCTGTCCATCCTCCAGGAATCATGCTGTGGTGTACACTAGGAAGTATATTGTTCTTTTGCCCATCCTCTAGGAAGCTTGCTGTAGCGGACACTAGGGGTAGCATTTGTTCATGAATACCGCTATTTGACCCTGGTCATCCTTCAGTGACAGCTGGTCTTTGATATTCTGTTACTCAGGACATTTTAATTCCCACCCCCCCAGGAGATCTTATCTAGTGCTTCTCCACCCCTGTACCTCACATCAGGAGGGCTGTGAGCACATCCTGATAGGAGATGAATTCCCATTTATGATTCCTTGTTTCAAACACCCTGCTGGGTCAACTTGTAAATTCCAACTGAGGCCAGATGGCTGTATCAAACAGGCAGTGAAACTCCAGAAATATGATATTAAACCATGTTGAATTTCAACAGATCCCCCACTGAGCAAAGCGGAGTCTGCTGGCCGGAGAAGCCCGTGTGAAAGAACCCTAAGGAAAATAAATTTACCCTGCTAAGACAGCTAAACAAATTCTCCTTCCTGCTCAGCCTGCAAAGGGGGATCTGTGACTAGAAACAGTGTTATTGAAGCCTCCCTATGTTTATCTGATGTCAGCCTTTCTTGTTTGCAAGTATCACAAGGAGTACAGGGTCAAATTCCAAAGCAACCTTTGCAATTCTTAATGATACAATACTGGATTTGTGTTATGCACACAGATTTTATAGGTTAAAATTGTTTTAGCAGCATGGCGTCTGCAGAACTTTTTTCAGGGGGGGGCATAATTTTAAGGTCATCCATGATCTGCCCCTTTTTGGCAATGTCATTATTACATTATCATGGTCAAAGACTGCAGACATAGTACAGGAGATGGTCAGAGACTGCAGACATAGTACAGGAGATGGTCAGAGACTGCAGACATAGTACAGGAGATGGTCAGAGACTGCAGACATGATACAGGAGATGGACAGAGACTACGGACATAGTACAGGATACGAAAAAGGTGAAACCACCAAAAGGACTCCTGTTGGGCCACACGGTCAATTATTAGGCAAAAGTTTATTGGTAACTAATTTACAAAACGTTGACAAAGAAAAATTTGCACCACCACAAATAACATGATAAAAAAAGACAACGTTGTCTATGGTTAAAACAAAAACCAAACCATAGACAACGTTGTCTTTTTTTTATCATGTTATTTGTGGTGGTGCAAAAATTTTTCTTTGTCAACATTTTGTAAATTAGTTACCAATAAACTTTTGCCTAATAATTGACCGTGTGGCCCAACAGGAGTCCTTTTGGTGGTTTCACCTTTTTCTTGTTTATATGTTAATTGACTCTGAGGCCTGCATCTTATGTTAGATGATTGGTCGTATCTATTATGTAATTTTTAGATACATTACTTACTAGTGTACATCACCTCCACGGGGGATCCCTTTTATTTAATTTTCATAGTACAGGATACGGTCAGAGACTATGGACATGGTACAGGAGACTGTCAGAGACTGCGGACATGGTACAGGAGACTGTCAGAGACTGCGGACATGGTACAGGAGACCGTTAAAGACAGTCTGCGGACATGGCACAAGAGACGATCAGAGACTGCATACACGGCTCAAGAGGATAAGGACCTAGTGGGGAACCCCCGATCCGATCCCTGATTCCAGGGGGGAGCAATTGCCCCCCCCTTGCCCCTACCTGTGGACGCCCATGCTTAGCAGCCCCCTTGATGGAGCCCCTTTCATCCCAAGGCCCCATAGCAGCTGTTGCTATAGCTAAAGTTATGCCACTGTTTACCTGGCACCAATGTCCTCCAATAAATCAGTGTTTGTGATATGGTTTCTTGCATGTGGAAATAGTTTTCATTTCTTTCACATCTACCAGACCTTGAGCAGACCAATTGGAACTCAGCAAATATATGTAAGATCCAGCGTGCACTTTGTACTACAGCCAGCAGCAGGAATTGGAGGTGTATATCATTTATTGTGTCGTCAATTTCATTTGTATCACAAAGACTGACCGATCTCTCATGCAGTGCAGAAGCTCGCTTGTAGGATGTCACCTCGTTGTGTCCCCGTGTGTGCAATATTACTGCTAATCTCCGGATTGCTGGAAGCTAAACTGTGAGTATACAATGGTTTGTTACATAGTTACATAGTTATGTAGTAACATAGTCGGTGAGGTTGAAAAAAGACACAATTCCATCCAATCCAACCTGTGTGTGTGCTTATATGTTGTTAGTACATTGTGTACCCCTGTATATTGTGATCGTTTAGGCGCCCTTCTAATAATTTTTTGAAATTATCGATGCTCCCCGCTGAAACCGCCGTTCTGACAGTAAAGAACCCTTTACACAGTTTAAGGTTAAACCCCTTCTCTTCTAATTTTAGTGAATGTCCGCATGTCTTTTTAAATTCCCTTTCACGGAAAAGCTCTTTCCCTATAGTGGGGTCACCAGTACGGTATTTGTACATTGAAATAATTTCCCTTCTCAAGCTTCTCTTCTCCAGAGAGAATAAATTCAATGCTTGCAGTCTTTCCCCATAGTTGAAATCCTTCAGCCCCTTTATTAGCCTTCTCTGGACCCTCTCCAGTTCCAGCACCTCCTTCCTGAGGACTGGTGCCCAGAACTGGAAGGCACACTCAAGATCCGGCCGGACCAGAGTCTTGTAGAGTGGGAGAATTATTGTTTTATCTCTGGAGTTGATCCCCTTCCTGATGCGTGGCAGTATTCTGCTTGTTTTGCTTGCAGCAGCCTGGCATTGCATGCCATTGCTGAGCCTGTCATCTACTAGGACCCCCAGGTCCTTTTCCATCCTAGATTCCTCCAGATCTTCTCCTCCTAGCGAGTAAACTGCATTCAAATTGTTAGCACCCAAATGCATTATTTTACATTTTCCTAAATGAAACCTCATTTGCCATGTAGTTTCCCACCCCATTAATTTGTTCAGATCTTGTTGCAATGTTTCCACATCCTGCAGAGAAATTATTGCCCTGCTTAGCTTTGTATTGTCCGCAAATACTGAGATTGAGCCATTTATCCCATCTTCCAGATCGTTTATGAATAAATTAAATAGTATTGGTCCCAGGACAGAACCCTGGGGGACCCCACTTTCCACACCAGACCATTCCGGGTTCTCCCTATTTACCACTACCCTCTGGTTTGTGTGTCTGGTGTATGGGCTTAACCCTTTTTTTTTATTTTAGATAAAGTAGAGATTGGTTAAACTATGGACTGTTTTGTTGTTTACAATGACATTATACAGTATACATCTCCACAATCATTTATCCTGAAGAAGTGAACTTCAATGTGTATACAGACATCAAACATAATTGTTGGGTTGTGGACCTTGAAGGCGTTGAAATTATATGTATATTATATTATGGGTTTAGTTATGTCTTTAACTAGTTCCCCACTGCAGTGGTGTGGACGCTTCCCGCGAATCGCCGTAAATAAGCGGCGATCTGCGGGTGGCCGCTAGGCGGCGCGCGTGCCCGCTGTGCTCCTGAGGAGTGTGCCCACAGCTCGGGCGGACCCGATGTCCGCCGGCGAGTCGCGATGAGCGGCCACAGCTAAAGAACAAGGAACCGCCGATGTAAACACGGCGGTTCCCCGCTCTGTCAGTGTGGGCATAGGAGATCTACTGATCCCTGTCACTGGGATCAATTTGATCTCCTATGCCCATGGTAGCCCAGCCCCCCTACAGTAAGAACACCCCCAGGGAACACTGTTAACCCCTAGATCGCCCCCCCAGGTTAACCCCTTCAATGCCAGTGACATTTACACAGTAATCAGTGGACATTTTAATTTCTGATCGCTGTATAAATGTCATTGGTCCCAAAAAAGTGTCAAAAAAAAAAGCTGCAATATCGAAGTACCGCTAAAAATCGCAGATCGCCGCCATTACTAGTAAAAAATAAAAACATTTTACAAACCCAGAAATTAATTCTCATCATCCGTAAACACGGCCACTTTTGCGCAAACCAATCAATAAACGCCGATTGCGTTTTACCAAAAATATGAGGAAGAATATAAATCGGCCAAAACCGATGAAAAAAAAATGTTTTTTTATATTTTTTTTGGATTTGAATTTTAGCAAAAAGTAAGCAAAACTGTTTTTTTTGCAAAATTGTCACACTTTTTTTGTTGATAGCAGTGATCAGAAATGATGCAGAGGGGATCAAATGCCACCAAAAGAAAGCTCTATTTATGGGAAAAAAAGGATGCAAATTTTGTTTGGGTACAACGTCGCACGACCGCGCAATTGTCAGTTAAAGTGACGCAGCGCCGAATCACAAAAAGTGCTCTGGTCCTAAAGTGGGAAATCCTTCCTGAGCTGAAGTGGTTAATAATGAATAGTGAAAAGCAAAAATTATTACTGCGCGGGTGATAATAACCTAAGGGAAACAGAGCTGCTTCCAATATCACGACAAAACCAATTGTGCAAAAAGATACATAATAAAAATTGCACTGCGCTGCTTTAACTGGTAATTTTGCAGTCATACAACGTTGTACCCAAATGAAATTTGCGTAATTTTTTCCCCACAAATAGAGCTTTCTTTTGGTGGTATTTGATCCCCTCTGCATTTTTTTATTTTTTTGCGAAAAAAGACCACATGTCTCGGGTAAAAAAAAAAGTCAATTAGTGTATAATTATTGGTTTGTGCAAAAGTTGTAGTGTCTACAAAGTAGGGTACATTTTCTGGAATTTATGCAGCTTTTATTTTATGACTGCCTATCTCATTTCCTGAGGTGCTATAATGGAAGGGCAGTACAACCTCCCCCCAAAATGACCCCATTTTGGAAAGTAGACACCCCAAGGAATTTGCTGAGAGGCACGTTGAGTCCATTTTATTTTTTGCCACAAGTGTTTGAAAAATGACCAAAAAAAAAACGACACAAAGTTGTCAGTGAAATGATATATTGCTCACACATGCCATGGGTATATGTGGAATTACACCCCAAAATACATTCTGCTGCTTCTCCTGAATACGGGGATACCCCATGTGTGAGACTTTTTGGTGGTCTAGACGTGTGCAGGACCCCGAAAACCAATCACCGCCTTCAGGATTTCTAAGGGCGTAAATTTTTGATTTCGCTCCTCACTCCCTATCACAGTTTCAGAGGCCATGGAATTAGGGTTGTCACCTGTCCGGGATTCACCCGGACAGTTCGGGTTTGGAATCCTGTGTCCGGGTTTCAGACTGTCTGAAACCCGGACATATTATTTAGACCGGACTATGGCTTCCCAGCAGGGTTGCTGGCTGCAGTTGTTTTAGCTGAGAGACTCTGTTACATTCTCTTTAACACTGCCCAAAGCCAGCACTAACAATCCCTTCCCCAAACACACACACAGACGGGAGAGGAGAGAGGACTCAATCTGCACCACTTCCTCCCTCCCCTACCCCTCTCTGTCTGCCCACACTCCAATCCCCGGCACTGTGCCTCAGAAAAGGAAAGTGGGGGCCTGAAATTTGAAGTCTAACAGCCTCAGATACATCTGGATTGTGTGTACACTAAGGTAAATCGGGGTTCTCAGAGCACCCCTTACATCTGAGTTCCCCTTTACACCAAAGGCCACAAAGTTCCCCCTTACATCAGAGTCCTCTCCGTACATCAGAGCTCTCCGTTTTCACCCTTAAATCAGGGTTCCCAGAGAATACTTTACATTGGCGTCCCCAGAGTTCTTACAGTGCAAGGGAACTCTAAGTTCAGATGTAAAAGGGGAACACTGTGGACTCTGATGTAAAGTGGGGACTCTTGTTATTAACTTCATATGATTAGAAATGTTATTTAACCACTTCCTTACTGGGCACTTAAACCCCCCTCCTGCCCAGACCAATTTTTGGCTTTCAGCGCTGTCGCATTTTGAATGACAATTGCGCGGTCGTGCGACGCTGTACCCAAATAAAATTTGCGTCCTTTTTTTCCCACAAATAGAGCTTTCTTTTGGTGATATTTGATCACCTCTGCGTCATTTCTGATCGCCGCTATAAACAAAAGAAGAGCGACAATTTTGCAAAAAAGAACAATATTTTTTACTTTTTGCTAAAGTACAAATCCATAAAAAAAATTATTCATCAGTTTTGGCCGATATATATTCTTCTACATAGTCGCAGCGTGCTGGCGCGTTAACAGTAAGTTTTACGCTGTCGCGACTTTCGGTTTTTAACCAGACCCGTCCTCCCCCCAAATTCACGGGTCATTCCTTCACCAATTTATTGTAAAGATTAGTATAC
>BLSH010129742.1:311560-326857 GCA_018402905.1 Glandirana rugosa | reverse complement strand
TGCGGTATTTAGTTAAGGGTCAAACATCTGCGCTATTGAAAACGCGTTTGGTTATTTATATGCGGCTAACGCTAAAAAAAAAAATGGTTTTTATACATCTTCTTATATATAGCCGGTTTTGACTACTTATTAAAAAAAATTACCTTTTTCATTTTTTATAACAAAAAAAAACGTTTTAACAGCGAGTAAAAAACAAATATCGCCGCTAGTCTTTACTGCGTCTCCACTAGTTTATGGTGGTTTTCTTTCGAGATAAACACCCCATTTTTCCTGGGTTTCTTCTACATATTTTTGGTAAAAAAAAAAATCGCAATCGGCGTATATTTATTGGTTTGCGCAAAAGTTATCGCGTCTACAAACTGGGAATTGATTTATGGCGTTTTTATTTATTTTATTTTTTTTTACTAGTAATGGCGGCGAACTGCGATTTTTATCGGGACTGCGATATTGCCGCAGATGTGACGGACATTTTTTTATACATTTTTGGGACCAATGACATTTATACAGCGATCAGAAATTGAAATATCCACTGATTACTGTGTAAATGTCATTGGCATTGAAGGGGTTAACCTGCAGGGGGCAGTGAAGGGGTTAAATATGTTCCCTGGGTGTGTTCTAACTGTGGGGGGGCAGGGCTGGCCGGGACATGACAGATCTCACTGATCCCAGTGACAGGGATCAGTAGATCTGGTATGTCCCCTGTCACAGAACGGGGAACCGCCATGTTTACATCGGCGGTTCCCCGTTCTGAGGCTGCTAAAAGAGATCGGCGGGTCTCAGGCGGACATCGAGTCCGCCCGAGCCACGGGCACGCACACACGCGCGCCGCTGCGTCGTCCCGGCATTTCAGATCCGCGCTGGAGCCGTATTTCGTCAATAGCGCCGATCTGTAGGGGTTAAGGTTTTGCCAGAATACAAAAATGTAATCATATATAGAAAACACCACCAAGTGGTAGCAGCAGTTAAAGTGGGTTTCACAGCAATTATAAATTTGACCAGGAGCCAAAATAGAGAGTTCAGAATTAGACCTTTTGGATCTAAAAAGAATCTTAGGACTGATGTTTCCCATCCGTCTTGCTCATTCGGGACCAGGTGGGGTACCAAATTCAGAGGAGCCCCAAGGATCCCATATGTTATTCAACTGGGATAATACATCTCCCACCTGAGCTGTCATACAGTATATTCCATTCTACGTATTTCAAAAAGTACCTTCAAAAATTTGGCCTGGGGGGGGGGGTCAGTGGATAATGGGATAGTTCTTTTGGTCGCCAATAAAATAAAAGAGGTGAGATTATTCATAGATTTACCAATACCAGGGAAAGGGAGGCCCAAGAGAAAATGTAGCGGATCCATCACAAGTGATCAAGCACCTGCTGGATCAGAGAAATTACCAAAGACCAGGGGTCCTCAAACTATGGCCCTCCAGATGTTCAGGAACTGCAATTCCCATCATACCTAGTCATGTCTGTGAATGCCAGAGTTTTACAATGCCTCATGGGATGTGTAGTTCCCCAACAGCTGGAGGGCCCTAGTTTGAGGATGCCTGCCATAGACCAATAAGGCACAATAATCTCACATTGCCAGAAGATATGGAGATGGGTACCCCTATCTTTACCACAACGCCAACATAAGGGAGATAAAGGGGTTGATTTGCTAAGGCTGGAGAGTGCAAAAACCGGTGCAGCTGTGCATGGTAGCCAATCAGCTTCTAACCTCAGCTTGTTCAATCAAGCCTTGACAATAAAACCTCAAAGCTGATTGGTTTCTGTGTGGAGCTGCACCAAATTTTGCACTTTCAAGCTTTAGTAAATCAACCCCAAAGAGCGATCTTGACAATGTAACACTTCAGGAGTTCTGTACCAGAACATAAGGATTTTGTAAGCCGTCTCTCTCTCAGCACCACACATCTGGATATTTTAGAGGTGGATGTCCATATTTTGCTCTAACAGGGAAGGGTGATGGGGCACTGAAGAATACAAGACCACTTACGTATATAAGCATTATGATTTACAGAAATTGGGATGGAAAAAACTTTTATTTTGAGAAAAGGTTACTAAACACTTATAGCAATTCAGTGAATAGTCAGCGATTAAAATGGTAGATCTCAGGATAAATCCGACTTGTATACAAGCTCAATTGGCGTGGTTAGTTCAGACTACGTCCTACATGTTTCGTCATATGTGACATAATTGGGGACATGGAGTCTATGTCTAACTCCACGCCATTATATAGTGTCCAGGGCAAGGAGAACACAGCTCTCTCCATCAAACAAATTCCATGTGTTATGGGCATGGCTGCCAATCTACCAAGCCTCATTCCGTTGATGGGAACTCTTAGATAGCCAAGCCTCTTTTTTGAAAAAAGGCCGCCTCAAGGAACGAACCAAGCCTCGTTTTGATATCAAAATGGCCGCTACATGACCTATATAGTTTGGTCAAGCCTCGTTTTGAAAACAAGATGGCCATGTCAAAATCGGAGTAGAAAACCAAGCCTTGGTTTGGCAACCAGTGGATGGCCAAGCCTCGCTTTGAAAACAAGATGGCCAAATCAAAAATCTGCGTTTATTGATTGGTTTGTGCAAAAGTTGCCGCGTTTACGAATGATACAATTTCATTTATGGGGTTTTTATTTATTTATTTATTTTTTACTAGTAATGGCGGCGATCTGCGATTTTTAGCGGTACTGCAATATTGCGGCGAACATGTCAGAACCATTTTGACACTTTTTTATATGACATTTATACAGCGATCAGTGCTATGAAAATGCACCGATTACTGTGTAAATGCCATTGACAGTGAAGGGGTTAACCTGGAGGGGGGGTACTCTAAGGCAGTGTTTCCCATCCCAGTCCTCAAGACACACCAACAGGTCATGTCTTCAGGATTTCCATTATTTTGCACAGGTGATTTGATCAGTTTCACTGCCTTAGTAATCACCACAGCTGTTTCATCTGAGGGAAATCCTGAAAACATGACCTGTTGGTGTGCCTTGAGGACTGGGTTGGGAAACACTGCTCTAAGGGTTAACTGTGTTCCCTCATTGTATTCTAACTGTATGGGGCTGGGCTGGCAGGGAAGTGATCACGGTTTCCATATACAGGAAGCCTGTGATCACATCCCTCCCCCTCTTTCAGAAAGGAGATCTGTGTATACATACATGGACCTCCGTTCTCTCACTGCGGGGGAGCCATCGCGGGTAGCCGGCGGAGATCGAGTCCACCCTATCCGCACCCTGGCCCCCCGGAACACAGTGAGTGCGGTAGCACGCCTCCGGCGGCGCGCACTCACAATACTAGTTATCACGGCCACCGTCAGGTGATGGCGGTTCACGATAACAATACTGTTAATCTGCTGGAGGTCCCTCCCCTGTCACCTTTTCTCTCTTAGTGTCAGGAAAACTTATCAGAAGTGATTCACGTTGATAGCAGAGGAACTAAGCAGTGGACAGAAATTACACTTAGGCTAAGTTCACACTACCCCGCACTGTGCGTTCTGGTTGTGGGTGCAGGAATTGCATTGATTCCCGCACCCGCAACCAACCGCAGCCGAATCGCATTGCTCTTGCGATGGCACCCCCACGCATCTCAGTGATCGCAGGTTTGGGAACAAAAAAACATGAATTACCAGGTGCTAAAGGGGTGTGACCCTTTGGCATGGTGTCCACCGTAGCATTTGCAGTGACAAGGCAATTTAGGACTGGCCAGAAGAGGGATTACTTTGACGGAGTTGGTCAGCTTAAACATGTATTGCAATATATGTGAACTAAATATCCCTCTTTTTCATTGCATTGTTTGCTGGGAAGGGTGTATCAGTGTGCATAGGGTCCATCCAGAATATGTAGTGTTAATGTGGCCACACCCCTTTAGCACCTGGTAGTTCAAATACATGTGCAAGCTATTGGGATTTGAGCACAGGTATCTTTTCTCTGTCCCTACTCTAGCCATACGCGAAATGCACGCCAAACGTGGGAACCAGGGTAAATAGACTCTGCCTGACCCAAGATGGCTGCCGAAGGCAAATGGAACACTGGCATCTGGATGCTGCCTCTCTGTGATCAAGGAAACCATAGAGAAACTAGGTTCCTCTCGACTACCTCCAGCATCTGCATTGCTGCTGTGGATGAGCGCCACCTATAGTGGAGAAAATACACCCCACCTGGCTACAAGCTGTAAAAATAACTGTGCCCTTCACTGGAAACATCTGAACTCAGTTTGGAGGGTTGTCCACTTACATATGGCCATAGAGTGTAATGTATTTGGTGCACACATGGTGTGTTTAGCTCCAGGGCCGGCTCTACCACTAGGCGGAGTACGCGGCCGCCTAGGGCGCACTGCCTCCTAGGGGCGCCTGGCCACTATTGATCTGTCATTGATTCATGTAAAAACTGGCACTGTCTGACTGAGATAATGAGATTGTATTATCACATGCCATTTGCAAATGTATATAGAAATAGTGACTGATCTGCCTCCCGTGAGTCTGTATTTGATAGGCACAGGTGAAGCTGTATTTGATGGGCACAGGTGAACGGGCACAGGTGATGCTGTATTGATTGGTGCTGGTGAAGCTGTATATGATGGGCTCTATTGATTGGCGCTTGGGAAGCTGTATTTGATGGGCGCTGGTGAGACTGCATTTGATTGGCGCTGATCAGGCTGGGCAGGGAAAAGGGAGTGGAGTCAAGGGTGGAGCCAAGCAGGGCGGCAAAGTGAGGTTTCGCCTAGGGGTGTCAAAAATCCTTGCACCAGCCCTGTTTAGCTCATATTGCAATATAATTCCCCTGCATTTTACATATAGTATATTTCAACCAGAACACTGTTGTGTAATATTCTTCTTTGGAAAGTATTGCAAAAGACAAAAATTGCAGAGTGCAAACAAAGTTTGACTTTTTATTTACTTAGCAGAAACATTACCCTTCATGAGAAACATCGGCGCTCAGTATTTTGGAGGGGTGCCCAAGCACTTTGCCCATATCGTGTTAAAAATTAATATCCACTTGATGTCCACAAGGCCGTTTATAATTGGCCTGGACTTTAAGTGGTTAAAACAAGTTTGTGGCTGCTTTATTTTCAGTTGGCGATCAACTTTTCAGTAAAAGTTATCATTTTTACAGTACTGAGAATAATGCCCCCATAAAGAGAACCTGTCACTGGCCTGTGCTATCACACAAGGGGCTTATTAGCCCTCTTGTAAATGCAATAAAGTTAAATGAGAAGAAAGTGTTAAAACATTTAAATTATAATAGAATAAAAACATGTAAAAGCACCGCTGTTGCTCCATGCACATACAAAAAATGCAATTACACACAAGTACAGTATCTCACAAAAGTGAGTACACCCATGGGGCCATGTCAAAATCCGAGTAGAAAACCAAGCCTCGATTTGGCGACCAGTGGATGGCCAAGCCTCGCTTTGAAAACAAGATGGCCACATCAAAAATCCAAGTAGGAAACCAAGCCTTTTAATATTAATAAGTAAAATGAAACATTAATATTAATAATTTTGCTACCCTGCCAGGGTAATTTCCTGATTGTGTACACATTGGTCATAAAGCAGCTGTGATCTAGGGGGGGATGCTGGTGGATATATATAAGGGGGTTTTATTTTGTGAAGGGAGTAGTTAGCCTCTCCTTCTCCTAGCTAACACTGGCTGCAGACTGCACCGTCTACTGTTAACTTCTTCCTTTGAAGACTGGAAGTTCAGGGAAGCAACGATGAAAAAGCAGCTGCTAGCAGCAATAAAAACTGTAAACTGAAAGTGCTGGGGTAAAAATTCTAACAAATAGTTTACTGGGGAATGTTAAATTTATTTTGCTCAATGTGTTAAGCTACAAAACTCTAAGGGTTTAAATATTACTATAAAGTAGTGACTGGGCTCAGGTGATACACAGGGATGAAGAACGCCCTCCTACATGAGTTGTACCTGTCTATCTGTAGCCTTCTCTTCTCTACATCCATTTAAAGTGCTGACTGTTTAAAGCTTGTCTGAGCTGTCACAAAAAGAGGGAGAGGAGAGCTGAAGTCCCACACACAGCTCAGTGCGGAGAACTCTGAGTGATGATTGGAGGGAAGGGACACACCCCCTTCATACAGCTCACAGGAACAGAGCTGAGGCTGTTAATCTGATGGAGGTCCCTCCCCTGTCACCTTTTTTCTCTTAGTGTCAGGAAAACTTGTCAGAAGTGATACACGTTGATAGCAGAGGAACTAAGCAGTGGACAGAAATTACACTTAGGCTAGGTTCACACTACCCCGCACTGTGCGTTCTGGTTGTGGGTGCAGGAATTGCATTGACTCCCGCACCCGCAACCAACCGCAGCCGAATCGCATTGCTCTTGCGATGGCACTCCCGCTCATCTCAGCGATCGCGGGTGTGGGAACAAAGACCATGAACTACCAGGTGCTAAAGGGGTGTGACCCCTTGGCATGGTGCCCACCATAGCATTTGCAGTGGCAAGGCAATTTAGGACTGGCCAGAAGAGGGATTACTTTGACGAAGTTGGTCAGCTTAAACATGTATTGCAATATATGTGAACTAAATATCTCTGTTTTAAATTGCATAATTTGCTGGGAAGGGTGCAGCAGTGTGCAGAGGGTCCATCCAGAATTGTAGTGTTAATGTGGTCACACCCCTTTAGGACCTGGTAGTTCAAATACATGTGCAAGCTACTGGGATTTGAGCACAGAGCCACACAAGAAATGCATGCCAAACGTGGAAGCCAGGGTCTTAAATAGACTCTGCCTGGCCCAAGATGGCAGCCGAAGGCAAATGGAACCCCTGCAGCCGGATGCTGCCTCCCTGTGACCAAGGAAACCATAGAGAAACTAGGTTCCTCTCGACTACCTCCAGCATCTGCATTGCTGCTGTGGATGAGCGCCACCTATAGTGGAGGAAATACACCCCACCTGGCTACAAGCTGTAAAAATAACTGTGCCCTTCACTGGAAACATCTGAACTCAGTTTGGAGGGTTGTCCACTTGCATATGGCCATAGAGTGTAATGTATTTGGTGCACCCATGGTGTGTTTAGCTCATATTACAATATAATTCCCCTGCATTTTGCATATAGTATATTTCAACCAGAACACTGTTGTGTAATATTCTTCTTTGGAAAGTATTGCAAAAGACAAAAGAGTGTAAACAGTTTGACTTTTTATTTACTTAGCAGAAACATTACCCTTCATAAGAAACATCAGAGCTCAGTATTTTGGAAGGGTGCCCAAGCACTTTTGCCCATATCGTGTTATAATTTATAATATCCACTTGATGTCCACAAGGCCGTTTATAATTGGCCTGGACTTCAAGTGGTTAAAACAAGTTTGTGGCTGCTTTATTTTCAGTTGGCGATCAACTTTTCAGTAAAAGTTATCATTTTTACAGTACTGAGAATAATGCCCCCATAAAGAGAACCTGTCACTGGCCTGTGCTATCACACAAGGGGCTTATTAGCCCTCATGTAAATGCAATAAAGTTAAATGAGAAGAAAGTGTTAAATCATTTAAATTATAATAGAATAAAAAAAAATATAAAAGCACCGCTGTTGCTCCATGCTCATACAGAAAATGCAATTACACACAAGTACAGTATCTTACAAAAGTGAGTACACCCATGGGGCCATGTCAAAATCCGAGTAGAAAACCAAGCCTCGATTTGGCGACCAGTGGATGACCAAGCCTCGCTTTGAAAAAAAGATGGCCACATCAAAAATCAGAGTAGAAAACCAAGCCTTTTAATATTAATAAGTAAACTGAAACATTAGTATTAATTGATTCTATCATTTTTCTACCCTGCCAGGGTAATTTCCTGATTGTGTACACATTGTTTGATCATAAAGCAGCTGTGATCTAGGGGGGGATGCTGGTGGATACATATAAGGGGGCTTTATATTGTGAAGGGAGTAGTTAGCCTCTCCTTCTCCTAGCTAACACTGGCTGGAAACTGCACTGTCTACTGTTAACTGCTTCCTTTGAAGACTGGAAGTTCAGGGAAGCAACGATGAAAAAGTGGGGAGCCAAACAACAAGGGGACCCAGACTTGCTAGCAGAGGAGGAAGCAGGACCTGAGGAAGCCCAAGGGAGTATGCCTCTAATTAAAGAGATATTAGCGGAGATGTTGGCCAAATTTGAAATATCATTGAAAATGGATATTTCGGCAGTCCGTGCGGACATCGGGCAGGTCCTTGGTTACGTGGAGGAGATGGAGGAAAGGCTAGACATGCATGATCAAAGGCTGGAGGTAATGAGTGAGCAGAGAGCAAATAGATCCCTCTCATAGAAAATTGAGGATCAAGACAACCGAAGTCAAAGCAAAAACCTGTGTATAAGAGGCTTACCAGAGAAGTAGAAGTATAAGGAAGAAGAGCTAACGGCAGTAATGTGCAGATTATTTAATCCCATGCTGGGAAAAGAGATCTCAGAAACATGAAAAATTTACAGAGTGCATAGGGTGACAAGGTACCGAAGCCAAGCTGTTGACACCCCAAGAAATGTGATAGTGAGGTGTGGAGTAGAAATCGTCGATAATGGAAAAAGCATGGCACTCAGTGGGAATCTCTTATGAAGGAGTAAATCTGCAGATGCACATGGACTTATCGGCGGAGACCCTGACAAGAAGGAGACTCCTCAAACCATTGACAGAGCAAATGTGGACATCTAATGTCTCATATCACTGGAGTTTCCCAGCTTGTCTTAAGGGGAAAAAGGATGGCCACACTGCAGTCTTGAGATTCCCAGAAGATTTCAGGGATTTCTGCAGCAAGGTGGACCTACCACCTCCACCCCTTCCCGGATGGGAAGAGAACACGGAAACATCAATACCTTTAATTAACAAGTGGTGGACTCGGATTGAGGGAAGAAGGGGAGGAGGGAAGGGGTAGTAGGGTGTGAAACGGGCAGAGAGATATTCTCTTTTGATAGAAGACAGAGTCAGTGGAATCTCAAATATGAGGAAGAATATAAATCGGCCAAAACCGATGAAAAAAAATGTTTTTTTATATTTTTTTTTTGGATTTGTATTTTAGCAAAAAGTAAGAAATTTGGGTTTTTTTGCAAAATTGTCGCTCTTCTTTTGTTTATAGCGGCGATCAGAAATGACGCAGCGGTGATCAAATACCACCAAAAGAAAGCTCTATTTGTGGGAAAAAAAGGACACAAATTTCGTTTGGGTACAACGTCGCACAACTGCGCAATTGTCAGTTAAAGCGACGCAGTGCCGAATTGCAAAAAGGGCTCCGGTCCTAAAGCTGGAAATCCTTCCGGGGCTGAAGTGGTTAAGCCTCCACTAACTTCTTCTCTCTACAGGTGGGGATCAGGGGTGAGGACTCATGATCTTACGAAACATTTAAAGTAAGAGATGGGACATTGAGCAGCTAAAATAGAAGTGAAGAAGGGAAAAAGTATTTTGAAGGCCGCAGGAGTGGGGGAGGGATTGGTGGGCTTGGAGATCCATCAGATTGGGATGATCGGAAGTGTTAGGAGTGGTTACCCCCTTGGAGGTATGGACAAGAGGCGATGCATAGATAGGTGCTGCCAGATCCGTACATTGAACAAGATCCGGATACTTGTTCAACCCTTTGCAGGGATAACCTTCCTGGGAGGGGATAGGGATGGGGGTGGGTAGCGTTTTTTTTTCTTCTCCCCCCAGGACCTTATGCAGGAAAAAGATGAGACAACTGCCCCTTTGGTCAACTATGGTCCAATAAATTTAGTGACCTATAATGTAAAAGGCCTAAACACCTCTAGTAAAAGTCACAAGAATTGCACCAGTACATGGCTTAAGGGGGGTAGCTATTGGATTTGATAGGAGAATGGTGTTTGCATTAAAGGAGCAGCTGGCAGACCCTAAGGGAAGGTTTATATTCATTAAGGGGAGATTATTTAACATGAAATATACCTTTGCAAATATGTATTCCCCCAAGACAGAATGAAATAAAGAGATTATTAATAGAGCACCAGCTTGTGGGCGCTTGGAGGACTGGACACCCCAAGATCAGAGATTATACTTATTTATTTATTTTCAGTATGGCCACGTTATTTATTGAGGTCCATTAAATACTGGACAACAATAGATTTAAAAGCGTTTCCCATACTGATATTTATCTTTTTTAAGCTTTGGACACTTGATGCCTCTTAAATAAAAATGCTCATCTTCTCTATTGACAACAACAAAAAATAGTACAACTACTGAAACACATGATCCTCATATTAAAAAAACAGGTTTTAAGGCAACAATATTAATAGTTCTCAGCAGCAGCGAGACCTGAACCTCCGAGCTCCCCAGTGAATGGTCAGCCAGTGTCCCAGATCCCCTTGCCGGAGGAGGAGGAATATAGGCCATAGCTTTGTGCCATGTAACACAGAGGCTTATAGGGAACCACTTCACATATCCAGTAACAAACACAAATTGTGGGTTGTCCCCACACAATTGGACGTTTCAAATGGGCACACCAAGAGATAACACAAGTTTATAAAAAGTACAAAGTTTTATTACAACATGAGTATTGACAGAATGCACAAACACTTGTGTACAAAGAAGAATAAAAACATATCAACTGTGTTAGCCCCCAATGAAGGGACTACAGGTCAACGTTAGCTTAGACCCTACATATACAGACATTGACTACCAATACAACCGTATTGTGTATGCACACACAGATGCAGAGGTCTACGTGTTTCGCTATGGGCTTCTTCAGGACCCCAATCATAGCAAAACTGTAGGTTGCCAAAGTAGGTATAACTCTGTACGACCAAGGACAGCACTCAGGGGGGCGGACACAGGGGATTTCAAGACCTGGACTCCAAGGGTTGTGAGTACTGCTGGATGTTAGTTAGCGGGGTGAGCCTGCAAACCCCACCGGAGCTAGCCCAGCCTGAACCCTCTACAGATTGTGGCTCGAAAAGACACTGTCGTCCTTGGGAAGTGGTGAATTGGTCGGAGACGGGGGAGGGGGAGTGAGGAGTGTCCTTTGCTGGCAGATATCGAAACTACGGGTACTCAGACCTATACACAGTTTGTTTAGAGGAGGACCTCTCTATCTACATTTAAAATAGAAACTTCTATGGTGACACTCTTGCTGGATCGTTATCTATGTTCCAGCCAATAGAAGATTTTTGCGGGGCTCTCCGCTTTTGTTGCCCTCCCTCTGGTGGGCCCTTCTGACGTCCCTCCCCGTCTCCGATCAACTCATCACTTCCCAAGGACGACAGTGTCTTTTCGAGCCACACCACCCAATAGGTCAACCACTGTGTGTCGTCAGGTTGCAGAGAAGAGATGCTCCATATCCGAACACTAAGTACACAGCTATGATGCCAATGTTGCCTAGAGCTATGTACCATCGGTTCACCCCTGTCTTGGCCTCAATCTTCACCAGCAGGTCAGTACACACATTCTTCTGTTGCAGGAACTTCTCAAAGCCGTCCATCAGAGCTGCAGCCATGCTGTGCATGTGTCCCTGCAGGCGGCCAACTCTTCTATGTGTGTGTGGATGGCCAGGAGCTGCCTGTTTGAGATGGCTGATGTCAGGGGCAGAGAGATTATACTTATTATTCCTCAGTCCATGGGTTATACTCAAGGATTGACTACATATTAATAGAAGACCAACTGCTAGTTTCTCTTAAAGACGTGGCTACTAAAACCATCACTGAGCATGCCCCATTAGTGATTCAGATGGAAGTAATGTCAGAGTGTTCTGCGCAGATGGAAGTGGAATGCTCTATTAATTTTAGAGCTGCTGCCTCCACCGAAACAAACTTCACCTGGGTGTAGCTTTTCAATAAATATAGACAAATTATTGGTGGGAGTGGCGCTGCTCTGAAAGAAACTCTTAGCAAGGTGATCTAATAGGTCATTCTATAAACAAAAACAAAATGAATGGTGGGAGCGGCACTGTTTTGAAGAAGACTCTTGACGAGGTGATCTAATAGGTCATCATAAGGGAGACAGTAGTAGAGTCTCACACACTATACCCACTGGTGGGCCGTGCGGATATGTACTTATTGCCCTCTGCTTGGTTATATATTTGTTATATATTCGTTAAATATAATTGCAGTTATTTATATAGTGAAGACAGTGATGTGGAAAGTCCTTCTCATAAATGACTGGATGTGTGTTGAAAAAACAGAATAAAAGAATAAAATGAATATAACTGAGGTAAAAGTGATCTGATAGATTACCCGGACAATATTAATGTGACTAACATAAGGTGATCTAATAGGTCCTCAAGATTATTTGTGTTATATTTCTCCTCCTAGCCAAAAAGATAATTATACACATAAAAAATATTACCAGTAAAAATTTCAAAAAAAACCTGCTAACAAGTTTGATAAAGAACGTGTCTGTGGAAAGTAATCAGAAGTTCATTTTACCAGCAAAAAGTTAAATCAAATATCAAAAAATTCAAATAAATACACAAGTCGTAAAGTAGAAACATAGAAAAGTGACGGCAGAAAAAGACTGAGTAGTCCATCGAGTCTGCCCCTTTTTATTTATTTTTTATTTTATTTTTTTTAGATTTTTTTATTTTTTTTTTTTTTTTTTTTTACATTAACCTTGTTGTCTGACTATGGATTTATGTTTATCACAAGCATGTTTGAAGCCATTTACTGTTGACTGTCTCACAACCTCTGTTAGTAGTTTATTCCAATCATCAACCACCCTTTCAGTAAAATAATACTTTCTAAGATTAGTTTTGAACTTCCCCCCAGTTAGTTTGAGGTCCCCGTGTTCTTGATTTTGGTTTCATATTGAAAAGACTGCCCTCCTGAACCTTATTCACCCCCTTGATGTATTTAAAGTTTTCAATCGATGTCTCCCCTCTCCCTTCTTTCCTCCAGACTGTACAGATTAAGTTCCTGAAGTCGCTCTTGATATGTTTTATCCCCCAGACCTTTCACCATTTTTGTTACCCGTCTCTGAACTCGTTCTATTTTATCAATATCTTTTTGTAAGTGAGGTCTCCAGAACTGGACACAGTATTCTAAGTGAGGTCTCACTAAAGATCTATATAGAGGAATCAGAACCTCCTTTCTCCTGCTGGTGATCCCTCTACTGATACATCCCAGAATTCTATTTGCTTTTCCCACTGCCTGGTCACACTGTTTGTTCATTTTGCAATCATCTGAAATAAGCACCCCCAAATCTTTTTCTTCTGTAGTGCTGGCCAACACTGTGCCCCCAATGCTGTACTCTCTAAGCGGATTCTTTTTCCCTAGATGCATTATTTTACATTTAGAAATATTGAACTGCAGTCTCCACTGCTTTGACCAATCTTCCAGCAATGCCAAATCATGTTCCATGTTACAGACACCTCCAGGGATATCAACCCTACTACACACCTTTGTATCATCAGCAAAGAGACCTACATTGCCCAGCAAACCTTTAGTTATATCACTTACATATAGGTTAAATAGAACAGGACCCAGTACAGAGCCTTGTGATACCCCACTAGTGACTGGTCTCTGTTCTGAGTGAACCCCATTTACAACCACACTCTGGGATCTATCCTTTAGCCAACTGCATATCCACTGAACCACCCAAGGGTTAAGTCCCAGCTTGTACAACTTTTCGGATCATTATGTGGAACTGTATCAAATTCCTTGCTGAAATCAAGATATGCTATGTCCACAGCACCACCCTGGTCCAAAACACTGGTAATATAGTCAAAGAATTCAATCAGATTTGTCTGGCACGATCTGCCTTCAGCAAAGCCATGTTGCTTTGGGTCCAGCAAACTGTGTATTTTTAGGTAATCAATGATCCTTCTTTTCAGAAGTGATTACATTACCTTGACTACAATTGATGTTAAACTCACTGGCCTGTAATTGCCAGCTTCTACCTTGCTGCCCTTCTTGTGTATAGGTACAATATTAGCTATCCGCCAGTCATGGGGAACTTCTGTTAGAAGAGATTCATTTAAAAGATTTGTTAATGGTCCAACAACTATATCGCTAAGTTCTCTTAGAACTCTGGGATGAATACCATCAGGGCCCATTGCTTTATTAAGCTTTAACCGAGCCAGTTCCTCAGCTACCTCTGTCTCCAGAAATCCTCGAAATGAACCATCATTACTAGAACCAATATGATTCCCTAACTTATCATTAGTGCAGTCTGTTTCTGAAAAGACTGAACAAAAGTCATTGTTTAAATGGTTTGCTACATCCTGGTCTCCCTCAACATATGTGTTGTGCCCAGTTTTCATTTTAGTGATCCCATTGTATTTTAATCTTCCAGAGGTCAAGTGGTTAAGTCATTGCTCATTTAAAAATGGTCTTTTTTATGAACTTTTTTTGCATTGATACATGTCCCCCAAGGCAATACCCAGACCCCCATACCACTTTTTTTATTCAATATTTCTTCATTGAGGATTTCACAAAAAAAATTAACATGGTGTACATTTATTACAAGTCAGATGTTCCGACTGGGTCAATGCATACAAGGTTTAAGATTTTTTCAGGTCAAGTGGCAAATAACTATATTACAGGAACATAAACAAGCTTTAACCACTTGACCACTGGGCACTTAAACCCCCTTAACAACCAGACCAAATTTCAGCTTTCAGCGCTCTCACACTTTGAATGACAATTACTCAGTCATGCAACATTGTACCCATATGAAATTTGCGTCCTTTTTTTTCACATAAATAGAGCTTTCTTTTGGTGGTATTTAATCATCACTGGGTTTTTTATTTTTTGCGCTATAATTAAAAAAAGACCGAAAATTTTGTAAAAAAATGAATTTTTCTTCATTTCTGTTAAAAAATTTTGCAAATTAGTAATTTTTCTTCATAAATTTTGGCCAAAATTTATACTGCTACCTATCTTTGGTAAAAAAAAAAACAAATTAGTGTATATTATTTGGTCTTTGTGAAAGTTTTAGAGTCTACAAGCTATGGTGCCAATCACTGAATATTGATCACACTTGATTTACTGACGGCCTATCTCATTTCCCGAGACCCTAACAAGCCAGGAAAGTACAAATACCCCCCAAATTACCCCTTCTTGGAAAGTAGACATTCCAAGGTATTTAGTAAGAGGCGTAGTGAATTTTTTGAAGTTGTAATTTTTTCCCACAATTCTTTGCAAATTTAATTTTTTATTTATTTATTTTTTTTCCCCCAAAATTGTCATATGTTAACAGGTTATTTCTCACACCCAGCATATGCATACCACAAATTACACCCCAAAACACATTCTACCGGCAGTCATTTAGTTCACACTAGTTATAAGTCACTAACCGTGGTATCGAACATCTGAGATTTTGAAAGTGTTTCTGGTTTATTATATGTGATTAAACAAAAAAAAAAATGG
>BLSH010129742.1:140498-158553 GCA_018402905.1 Glandirana rugosa | reverse complement strand
TTGCCATCAGATCCCCCCACTCACAGAAAGAGCCCCCCTTTACCATCAGATCCCCCACTCACAGAAAGAGTTCTCCAGCGTTGCTGAAACTGTACATGTTGGAAAAATTGTGGGGGAAGAAAGTGTAGCTGCAGCGGCAGGAGCACACAGATCACATTATACCTGTCAGAGAAATAGGAATTGGAGGTTGACGTGGCGGTGCCCTAGGTGCTCCATGGTCCGCCTTGGCTCAGATGAGGTGGTTGGAGTTAAACACTAGGTTAAATCCTCCTCCGCTCTGAATGATAGGTGGCTAGCAACCAGTGTGGGCAGTGAGCCAGCGGCTGTGGAACTATAAGGTACAGCAGGTCTCGACCGGCCAGCTCGGGCAGAACAAGTGACAGACAGTAAAGCGGCGATGGTGGCCTTTTTTGGGGGCATTAGATTGGCACAGGGGTCAATTCTGGGACACTGTATTGTCCCAGAATGAAGGTGCCTGGGACAGGCCTGCCAAATGCGGGACTGTTCCAGGCAATCTGGGACATGTGGTCACCCTAACAAACACTGAGCTACCTGACACATACACTGACCTACTTGACACCTACACTGACCTACCTGACACCTACACTGACCTACCTGACACACTGACCTACCTGGCACCTACACCGATGTACCTGACACATACAGTGACCTAACTGACATCTACACTGACACATACACTGACCTACCAGACACATACACTGACCTACCTGACACATACACTGACCTACCTGACACCTACACTGAAATACCTGACACATACACTGACCTACTTGACACCTACACTGACCTTTCTGACACATACACTGACCTACCTGACACCTACACTGACCAACTTGACACCTACACTGACCTTTCTGACACATACACTGACCTACCTGACACATACACTGACCTACCTGACAACTACACTGACCTACTTGACACCTACACTGACCTTTCTGACACATACACTGACCTATCTGACACCTACACTGACCTTTCTGACACATACACTGACCTACCTGACACATACACTGACCTACCTGACACATACACTGACCTACCTGACATGTACACTGACCTATCTGACCACTACACTTATCTACCCAACTCCTACTTCCTGCACTACTGACACCCCCAATCCCCCCACACACAGTACAATATAGATTGAAGGATCCATCATCCTCCATACCTCTCCATTCATGGCCTCATTGTCCAGCTCTCCCCAACACTGGGCCCGGCAGTGTTGCAAAAGTCCTGACTTCCCGCCATCCAGCCGCTCCTTGGTATCCCTGCTGCCGGGAGGTCAGCTAGCAGCCACTGCACGTCTCTCATGGCCATCTGCTCTGAGCACCGCCCCTCCCCCTCCGCTGTTCCACAGACTGTACCAGAGGGACAGGCTGGACCAAAGTAGTCCCAGGGCAGGGGGAGCTGGAATAGGGTGCCACGGAGAGGAAATGTCTCACCAAAAGGTGTAGGGGTCCGGAAGACACAATAGGCTGCAGCACAGTCCCTCGAGCGGCGTATGAATAATTTTGCCCCCCGCTAAATGTCTCTCCTGGGGCGAGATAACTGGCTGCCCCCGCCCACATACACACACGCTAAGTCACTGGCTCTGAGTTCCTGGCCAACCTCAGGCCTTGGGACTCGGGGCTAATAATTCTGACCTGGAGCTATGAGACCCAGGGCTATAGCCCCAATCAGGCCCCCCTTCCTCTGCTGATGCCACTGGCTGTAACAGCCAGGAAATTGCATCTCTAAAACCAGCTCCTCTATGAGCAACCATCTTAGCTGCTTAGTGCAGTCCTAAGCTCCCCAGGGGAACAGGAGGAACCATGGTGAGCAGCAGGAAGAAGGGGGGTTTTCCTTTTTACCTGGCAGCCGATTGCCACCCGAGAAAAACAGCACCAGGATCATGGCTGTAGCTGCATCCATGATCCTGTGTTTTTTTGTTTTGGCAGGCGTCATTCATCATGATTGTCATGGATCTGCATCACTGGAAAACGTGATTGGGTTTACAGTGTTCACCTTTTTTTATTTTTAACCACCTGAGCTCTGGAAGCTTTTACCCTTTTTGGAACAGGCCATTTTTTGCTATTCAGCACTGTGCTCCTTTAATTGACAATTGTGTTGTCACCCAACACTGTACCCAAATGAATTGCATATATATTTTTTTCACACAAATAGAGCTTTCTTTTGGTGGTATTTGATTGCCACCAAGTTTTTTTTTTCTATTTTTTGTTATAAAACATATCCAATAAAATTAAATATCTTCATATATTTAGGCCAAAATATATTCTGCTACATGTTTTTGGTAAGAAAAAATCCCAGTAAGTATATATTTATTGGTTTGTGTGAAAGTTATAGCGTTTACAAACAAATATATATAAAAGTATATATATATATATATATATATATATATATATATATATATAATGCTATGAAAAAGTATTTGTCCCTTCCTGATTGTTGATTTTTTTGCATATTTGCCAAACCTAAATGATTAAGATCATCAAACTAATTTTAATATTACACAAAGATAAAGTAAATACAAAATGCAGTTTTTAAATTATGTTTTCATTTATTCAGGGAAAAAAGCTGTCCAAACTTGCCTGTCCCTATGTAAAAAAAGTAATTGCCCCCCAAAACCTAATAACTGGTTGTGCCACCCTTGGAGACAACAACTGCGGTCAAGCATTTGTGATAACTGACAATGAGTCTTTGGCATAGCCATGGAGGAATTCTGGCCCACTCTTTTTTTGCAGAATTGCTTTAATTCAGCCACATTGGAGAGTTTTCGAGCATGAACAGCATGTTTAAGGTCATGCCACAGCATCTCAATCAGATTTAAGTCCGGACTTTGACTAGGCCACTCCAAAACCTTAATTTTGCTTTTTTTAGAGTCCTTCAGAGATAAACTAGCTGGCGTGTTTGTTTTGGATCATTGTCATACTGCATGACCCGATGAGAGCAGAAAGGCGCTTCTAAGTGCAGTATTCCACTGTGTGGTATAGCTTTAAATGGTAAAACATACTTACAAGATTCAAGATATTAGTACCCAGGGCATTCTTCCCTCCAATAATACTGTTATTGACAAACAAATCGCATTAGAAATCCTAGAAAAATTGTACCAAGAAGAAACAGGGCCCCCATTATATCCTGACGATCCTATGTCAGACGCTCCAACCTACACAGAACACCTCATGGACCCCCCCATCTTACACACCTCCTTCAAACCCAAATCCAGCTTTTACCCCACACAGTCAAAAGGGCCATGCATTGAAGCCTTCTACAGCATGGTATACTCAAAGTTTCTACAAATGTGTCAAAAAGACCATACCCGAGAAAACACACACTAACATAACCTCACACCCCACGAAAAAGCTAGCTCTCAGCTCCCAACATGCCAATGATAACATTATCATAAAACCTGCCCACAAGGGTGGGAGCATTGTAATACAGAACAAGGACAATTAATTAAGTGAAGCCAAGAGGCTATCATCAGTAGAGTTGCGCGAACCTGGACTGTAAAGTTCGAGTCCGTACCGAACTTTGAGGTGTCCGGGACCCTTTCAATAAAAGTCCGGGTTCGGGTCCGGGGTTCTGGTATTTTATTCCACGTGTTGAATAGCTGCCAAGGGCAGCCAATCAACAAGTGTTTCACTGGTTTGCCCTTAGAAGCCATCACAGCCATGCCTACTAATGGCATGGCTGTGATTGGCCAGTGCACCATGTGACCCAGCCTCTATATGGGGCTGGAGTCACCGTGCTGCATGTCATATGCTCTCAGGATAGTTTAGGGAAAGGATGCTGCTGGCTCTGTGAGGGACAGATTGCAGATATTATAGAACATCCCATCCTGCATTACTGAATGATCTGATTATGGACTAGGGAGAGATACTAGTATTGCTGCTTTGAGGGACAGATTGCAGACCTCATCCTGCTGCACAGAACAATCTGACTGGACTAGGTAGAGTCTGTTGCTTTAAGGGAAAGATTATTGTTCTAAAATCATCTCCAAGTTGTACAGGGAAAGGTTCCAGCTGTTGCTTTAAGGGAAAGATTATTGTTATAAAATCATCTCCAAGTTCTATAGGCAAAGTGTATTCTAGCCTCATAGAAGCCATATTATTGTTCTAAAATCATCTCCAAGTTCTATAGGCAAAGTGTATTCTAGCCTCATAGAAGCCATATTATTGTTATAAAATCATCTCCAAGTTCTATAGGCAAAGTGTATTCTAGCTGCATAGAGCCATATTATTGTTAGAAAATCATCTTCAAGTTCTATAGGCAAAGTGTATTCTAGCCGCATAGAAGCAATGGCGAAATACATGTACAAAAACGACATCAAACCCACGCATGAAAAACAGTTTCTACACTATAGAAACTGTCACCATCCCCACTGGTTAAACAATACCCCCAAAAGCAGGGATGGCCCGCCCATTGTAGGTGCAGGAACACCACCCCCCCATCCCTTCCACCACCTCCCCTATTCATGCACCTGGCCCTTTCAGGACGTCTAAATGCATGAATTACAATTGCGGCGGTGGGCAGGTATGTTTTTTTTAATTACCTATTCGAGCCAGAGGCTCTAAAAGGCTTCAAAATAGAGTGGGCTGTGAGCGCAGAGAGCGCACTCTCAGCCCACTCAGTTGTGTTACAACAGCGAATGGATATTCACTGTTGTAACACTGATCCTCCTCGCGGCCTATCAGGAAACGGATTTGGCACCCGTCACCCAATTAGCTGAAAGGACAGGTGATCCTATTGGAACGCCTAGGAGAAGTAGGGGAGGAAGCCATCGTGGAGGACATGGAGCCGCTGCACGCTACCTGCCTAGATGGGGTAAGGGCAGGGGAAAAACAGTGGGGGAGAGGTGCCACTCAGGGGGTAGGGGTGAGGTACCGCTTGGGGTGGGGGAGAGGTGCCACTCGGGGGGGAGGTGTCACTCGGGGTGGGGAAGAGGTGTTGCTCATGGGGGGAGAGGTGCCGCTCGGGGGAGGGGGGTGTTTGCCCCCACAAAACAAAACCCCAGCTGTCACTGCCCAAAAGTCAATTCTGCCACCTCAGACACAACTGCACCAAATCAACAGACTATCAGACACAGGGGGAACTCCTAAAAACAAAACTCTTAGATAAAGGTTACCTTCTCCCTCTAGTGGACAAAGCCTATAACACCTACATCACTAGCACTGAGACTGTCAGAGAACACACTACAGGCTCACGGAACGAGATCCGTTCTACAACCCAATTTCAAAATAATTACAAACACTGGACCATACTGCGGCAAGATCCACATCTAAAATAACATATACCCACCAAACAAATTCTCCTATAAAAAAGCACCAAATATAAATGGAAAAAATCGCACCTAGCAGACTAAAAACCACCAAATACCATCCCTTTGTGGGAATGTATCAGTGTCGCAAACCAAGACATTTCGCTGAATACCACCATCGGTCCACTACTGGACTGAAAGTGTGGGTCATCATATCTATCCCTGCTAGCTTCTCTCGGGCAGAAAGATTTCAGTGATACAAAGTATAACAGGTTGTGGCACCCTATATATATATATATGAAAGGGGTAAAAATAAAAATAACTAATTGGTTATGCAGCCCACTTCATTTCAGGTACAACCTGGGAAAAACGTAATGATACCTTTACCCCAATGGTGTGTGCAAATGAGTGATTAGAAAAACAATGCCTAAAAAACGATTAATGTGTCTAAAAAATGATCAGCCAAAAGGTATAGCTCATAAAGTGCATACAGGTGAGTCACAAACACACAATGATTAAAATATTGAGAAATGAAATAAAATTAAAATCAATTAAACTAAATGGAATAGTGGTAAACAATTCATTAAATGTGCAAAACCCCTGTCACACTTCCTGGTGGTGGAGCACATCCACAAGATGAAATAAGATTATCATTCACTTTGGCTCTTTATGAGCACGATTGCTGGATATTTTTTGCTGCTATTGATGCAATACATTTGATGAACTGTTCACTAGATTAATTGATGCAATATACTTGTAGAACTTTCACCATACACATTTTTTACATCTAATTTATTCCACATTCATGTTGCATGTTGGCACTTGTTTATGAGCACAAGATAAGGACTTTTTTGATGTTATTGCACATTCAATGAATTGCTTACCACTTTTCCATTTAGGTTAATTGATTTTAATTTTATTTCATTTCTCAATGTTTTAATCATTGTGTGTTTGTGATTCACCTGTATGCACTTTATGAGCTATACCTTTTTGGTTGGTCATTTTTTAGACACATTAATCATTTTTCAGGTGGTATTGATTTTCTAATCACCCATTTGCACACACCATTGGGGTAAAGGTGAGCGCCAATCACTCATTTTGCTATCAAGAAAGATTTCAGCATCTATGCCAGAGGGAAACGTATTGGGTTTATGCCTTAGATGTACTTTCTCCTGGAAGTATGAACGAAGAACTGGAGGTCCACATCATATTGTAAATACAATGATAATAGAATATACTGTATATCGTGATACCCACTTACCATAACAACATAATAACCAATGTAACTTTGTCTTCACAGCGGTGGTCGGGCTTCCATGACCTCATAACAGTAAGTTTTATTATGATAAGAAAGTTGTCTAAAACCCTCCTACACAGCACGTTGCCCCTCAAAGCGCTAACATAAATCTCATCAGCAATACGTCTTCTTCCTATGTGAGGGGTCGAGGACATGAGATGATACAGAACTATTCAGCATTGCCCTTTTATTATATCTATAAGTCCATCAAATTTCTCTTGACCCAAGTCAGATTGGGGACGCACCATCCTTTAATTAAATATATATCCTTCATGTTGATCCAAGACCAAAAGCTATCAGTAAACCTAGCTCCTTGCATAGTTATGTTAACCAAGCCAGTTTACTTGGCTTCACCCAACAGCAGAGTGACCCCCATAATTTTACGCTGGGGTGAGGCTGGATGTCGGGGGTAGGACTCCCCCACTGGCACAGTGAGCCCCCATTAGGGGTGCCGGAGGAAGTGGAGACCCCTTCCGGCCCCTACGCTTCCACCTCATTAATTGCCTAGGTCCCTCTGCTGAGATAAGTTGAAACCACATGAAGTGCAACATGTATCACGGACTACCCCCAATTGTTTATAGTTCATGCTCTAATGTTAAGCCCCTTCTCCAAGACTTGTAGGATGCTATAATACCTTGGATCCAATTTGTTTTCTTGGTTTTACTACTATGCTGAAACATGTGTTGTTTATTAACCATGTTCGTTTTTTGCTATGCAAAATAAAAAACTTTGAAAGTAAATATATATCCCTCCGTGTAGAGACAGGAAACCTGTATAATAGTATTGCATGACCCCCCCTCGCCCCCCTCCCCGCGTAAAAAACCTTCCCTTACGTTTATATGCATAATTGTCCTGACACTGTGATTATAGGTAGTACTGTGCACCATTTATCCCAAAGTAGCCTGAAATATGCTGGCCCTTTAAGTATAAAACAATCACTATCATTCATCCAGCATATTAATCACTAATATGCAACATAAATTATGCAGCCAGATACTGGCCCTTTAACTTTGCCCCATTACTCCACCATACAATTCTATAATCACCAATACTCCTGCAGTGCCATTGTTAAACCAGATTTGGGAGTCTTTAAACAAGATTGTGCAGATGAGATAGTAGATCCAAATAATAAAAAAAAAAGTGCAATTTATTCCATACACTGCAGTGGAGAAATACAATACACAGTAGCTCAATTCATGTGAACTGAGGGACAGTGAATGTGCATCTAATGTCATAGCTACAGGTTATACAATTTTATAGTTATGAATATGCATAAGATTTTGGGGTGTTTAAAGTGTATTCTAGGTGTGATTGTAAAACTTAGTCCAGTTAGTGTCCATATCGTCATAATAGCAAACGAGCCATGACCGATAGAAAGTGAAATGATAGATGGAAGGCGCCATGACAGTTCCAGCTCAGACTGGCTAGATAAGATAGTCCATTCTCGAAGCAGAAAGGGAGTGAACTGTTGCTCTTTAGCTGGCAGTGAAGGTCTGGAAATTCTGTGTCTAAAAAGAAACAAGCAAGTGCATTACAAATTTTTAAAGTAACAGATATTAAAAAAGGAAAGGAAAGGATAAAGAGAATTCCCTAAAAATATGCCACTGATTTCAGCTACCAGACAGAGTCTTGCCATCTTTAGAAGTTTTCTGATGACTCTGCGGTAGTTGGATGTATCAGGCATGGGAAAGAGACCTAGCATAGGACAGTGGTGGAGAACTTTGTAACATGGTTTGTGACAAAGACAAAGGAGCTGGTTGTGGATTTTGAGAAAGAAGAAGCCACCAGTGACCCCAATCTCCATGCAAGGAGTGGATGTGGAAGTAGAAGAGAAATACAAGTATCTGGGGGTGCACATAGATAATAAGCTGGACTGAGGTGCTCTATAGGAAGGGCCAGAGCTGTCTCTACTTTTTGAGGAGACTGAGGTCCTTTAACATCTGCCGGACGATACTGAAGATGTTTTATTAGTCTGTGGTGGCCAGCGTGCTCCTGTATGCAGTGGCATGCTGGGGAAACAGGCTGTCACGTTCCTGGCGGTGGAGTCTGTCTTATGCAGGGAGCAACCACTCTTACGGCCCTGATTCGCAAACCCCTGGTAGAGTAGACAGGGAGTTCGGGAGGGCAGGGGGGCACGAGGGCTGGACTGTTCCACTGATGATGATGATGAGTGATGTCCAATGTCTTGTGCAAAATAGAGGTCGGTGGTACAGGCTGGCAACTGGCTGGCAAATACAGTATAGAAGGAGCAGGCACATGGTGGTCAGAAACAGGCAAAGTTGACAGCAGGCTGACAGCAGAGGTACAAAGGGATAATCCAAAAGAGTGGTCGTGGGCAAGCAGAGGTCGGTGCAGGCAGCAGACAATCAGGGTCAGGATAAGCCAGGTCTCAGGAACACAGGAATCTCAGGGATAGAGGACAATCTCTCAGGTGCACAAAATGCTGTAGAACGGACAGAACTTGCACCCTAGTGCTGTCTGTTTAAATAGGCCGTCGGGTGCTGATGACAGCGTGCACCTGTGCATGCACTGGCACCTTATGCGTGCATGCGCGCTCCCATGCACGCCCACGCTTGGGAATAGACACCGCGGCTTGATTGTTCTGCTGAGCAGAAGACATTTCCTGACACAGGCTTAGGGTGTCTGACACCAACAGACTCAACAAACTGATTTTCAAGGCCAGTGATGTTGTTAGATTGAAATTGGAGTCTTTTACAACAATGTTGGAGAGGAGAATGTTGTTAAAGATACGTTCAATCTTGGATAACTCCCCCCACCCACTCCACAATACGTTGGTCAGTCTGCTAAGTACTATCAGTGACAGATTGTTACACAGGAAATAATTTTTGCCTGTGGCGATTAAGATATATAAATTATTTTTTGTGAGGGCTGGAAGTGTTGATTTAATTCTGGTCTATGATCAGCATTTTGTATTGTTTTTATAGTATGTTGGTATTAGGGATGGGCCGAACACCCCCCAGTTTGGTTCGTACCAGAGCATGCGAACAGACAAAAAGTTCAGGGTGATCATCTGAACACCATTAAAGTCTATGGGACCCGAATATGAAAAATCAAAAGTGCTAATTTTAAAGGCTTATATGCAATTTTATTATTATTGTTTAAAGTGAACAAAAATGAAAAATGCCTTTAAATATTGTGCCTGGGGGGTGTCCTTAGTCTGTGTGTAAAAGGGCTAATCTCTGTGAGGTGTAGAACATAGCCAGAGCAAAATTAAATTTCCATAGGAAAAATTGTCATTTAAAATCGCGGCTGTACTGTATTGCCGGATCCCGCTGAAAAAAAGTGTGTGGGGTCCCCCCCCCCAGGCTCTTCGGATCTGGTTTGGATATTAAGGGGAACCCCGCACCAAATTTTAAAAAAAATTGACGTGGGGTTCCCCCTAATATCCAAACCAGACCCTTATCTGAGCATTCAGCCCTGGCCGGTTAGGATGGGGGGGGGGGGGGCGAGTGAGCGCCCCCCCTCCTGAACCTTACCAGGCTACATGCCCTCAAGATGGGGAGTATGGGTGCTTTGGGGGAGGGGGGCTCTGCCCCACACCTCAAAGCACCTTGTCCCCATGTTGAAGGGGACAAGAGCCTCTTCCCCACAAGCCTGACCGGTGCTTGTGGGGGTCTGGGGGCAGGAGGGCTTATCAGAATCTGGAAGCCCCCTTTAATAAGGGAGCCCCCAGATCCTGGCCTCCCCTATGTGAATAGGTTTGGGGTACATTGTACCCCTACCCATTCACCAAAAAAGGGGTGTAGTGTAAAAAAAACAAGAGGCAGTTTTTCACAAGTCCTTTATTTTGTAAAATAGCTCTTTTCTTCTTTCTTCTTTCTTCTTTCTTTATCCATCTTCTCCTGGCCCGGTCCTTCTTCTGGTCTTTTGCTTCTTCTTTTAGTCTTCTTGCTTCCTCTCTTCATCTTCAATCTTCATCTTCATCTTCTTCTTCTTTCATCACTGCCGCACTCCCCGCTGCTGCATTCCGGCCTCTGTGCGTCTCCCAGAATGGGTGGTCTTCACAATGACAGTTATTTTATAAGAAGGGGCGGGGTCACCCGTGTGATGTAAATGGGTGATCCGCCCCCTCTGGCATCACATGATGTCAGAAGGGGGTGGGTTCACTCAGTTAAGTCACTGGGTGGCCCCGCCCCTTGTTATAAAAGTACTGTCATTGTGAAAACTGCCCATTCTGGGAGACGCGCAGGGGCCGGACTGCAGCAGCAGAGAGAGTGGCGGAGGTGAAAGAAGAAGAAAATGAAGATTGGAGATGAAGAGAGGAAACAAGAAGACTAAAAGAAGAAGCAGAAGACCAGAAGAAGGACTGGGCCAGGAGAAGATGGAGGAAGAAAGAAGAAAGAAGAAAAGAGCTATTTTACAAAATAAAGGACTTGTTAAAAACTGCCTCTTGTTTTTTTTTACACTACACTCCTTTTTTGGTGAATGGGTAGGGGTACAATGTATCCCATACCCATTCACATGGGGGGGTCAGGATCTGGGGGCCCCCTTATTAAAGGGGGCTTCCAGATTCTGCTAAGCCCCCTGCCCGCAGGCCCCCATAACCACCAGCCACGCTTGTGGGGATGAGGCCCTTTTAAAAGCATCCTTCCTATGTTGAGGGCATGTGGCCTGGTATGGTTTGAAGGGGGGGGGCGCTTGCTTGCTCGTCCCCACCCCCTCCTGCCATGCCAGGGCTGCATGCTCGGATAAGGGTCTGGTTTGGATTTTGGGGGGACCCCACACCAGTTTTTTGAAAAAATTGGCACAGGGTTCCCCGTAAATTCCATACCAGACCTGAAGGGCCTGGTTTGGATTTTGGGGGGAACCCCACATCATTTAAAAAAAAAAATTGGCATGGGGTTCCCCTTAAATTCCATACCAGACCTGAAGGGCCTGGTCTCGATTTTGGGAGGGAAACCCACATCATTTTTTTAAATTTTGGCGCGGGCCCTGCTGTTGTAAATTAGTTAAAAAATTGTGATAAAATCCCCAAGTCAAGCAGGTGGCGAAAAATTGGGCCTTGGGTGCTGGCGGTGCTAGAACACTGTAACCCCTTGCAGTTACTCTTGTTGGGCGCAGGAACGGGTCCTGCTGTTGTAAATTAATTTAACCACTTAAGCCCCGGAGCCCTTTTTTACACTTGTTGTTTACAAGTTAAAATATTTTTTTTTGCTAGAAAATTACTTAGAACCCCCAAACATTATATATTATATATTTCAAACACCCTAGAGAATAAAATGGTGATCATTGCAATACTATTTGTCACACTGTATTTCTGCAGCGGTCTTTCAAGCGCAATTTTTTTGGAAAAAAATTGCTTTTTTGAGTTAAAAAATAAGACAACAGTAAAGTTAGCCCAATTTTTTTGTAATTTTTTTGTGAAAGAGGATGTTACGTTGAGTAAATAGATACCATACATGTTAGGGTTGAAAATTGAGCACACTTGCGGAATGGCGACAAACTCCGGTACTTAAAAATATCCATAGGCGACGCTTTAAAAAAAAAATTAACGGTTACCAGGTTAGAGGTGCAGAGGAGATCTTTTGCTGGAATTACTGCTCACACTCTGTTGATCGCGGCGATACCTCACATGTGTGGTTTGAACACTGTTTTCATATGTGGGCGTGACTTACATATGCGTTTTCTTTGCTGCGCGAGCTCGCGGTTACGGTGGCGCTTTACATTTTTTTTTTTTACTTTTTTTATTTACTTTATTTTATTTTTTTTAACGCTGTTTGTTTAAAAAACAAATCTGATCACATTTATTGCTATCACAAGGAATGTAAACTTCCCTTGTGATAGTAATATATGGTGACAGGTACTCTTTATGGAGCACTTTGCACTTCACAGTATTCAGAGCGCCAAAAACAGCGATTCTGAATACTGTCATTTTTTTAAAACCAGCGCCATATGCCGCTGAGTAAACCAGAAGTGACGTTGTGACATTGCTTCCGGAAATGTACGAAGGAGTCCCAAACGAAGCTGATTCCGGCTTCCACAGGGACTCCACACAGCGGCCAGAAGTGTTGGATCGGAGCTCCATTCTCCTGTCCCACCAGGAGACTGGAGCTCCAATCTGACACTTCTGGCCGCTGTGTGGAGTTCCTGTGGAAACCGGAAGAGCGGCGGACGGTGGCAGGAGGGGGGGTGGCCCCTCCCGCTCCCTGGAATAAAGACCAAGCGGCTTCCAAGCCGGATCGGCCATTATCACAGGATAGCCGGCCACCTGCTCTAAAAAACGGTACTGAGGTATAGCCTGTAGCTGCAGGCTATACCTCGATACATCCACTTAAAGCTGCCGCTGTTTATAAATGGCGATTCACGTTAAGTGGTTAAAAGTTGTGATGACATGCCCAAGTCCAACAGGTGGTGAAAAATTGGGCCTTAGGTGTTGTCGGAGCCAGAACACTGTAACCCCTTGCAGTTACTTTTGTTGGGCACAGGAATGGGCCCTGTTGTTGTAAATTAGTGTAACCACTTAACCCAAATATCTGTTTATAAACGGCGGCTGCTTTAAGTGGAAGTATCGGGGTATAGTCTGCAACTACAGGCTATACCCTGGTACCTTTTTTTAGAGCAGGCGGCCGGCTATCCATTGATAACAGCCGATCTGGCTCGAGAGCCGCTCGGTCGTTATCACAGGCAGCGGGAGGGGTAATCCCCCCTCCCGCCACTATCCGCCACTCTTCTCTGGCCTCCCGTCCTATTAGGAGACCATCCGCCGGCTGTGTGGAGACCCTGTGGAAGCTGGAATGGGCTTCAATCGGGACTCCTTCGTACATTTCCGGAAGCAACATTACAACCTCACTTAAGGTTTACTCGACGGATAACGGCGCCGGTTTTAAAAAAAAGGACAGTATTCAGAATCACCATTTTTGGTGATCTGAATACTGTGAAGTGCAAAGGAGGGATAGGGGGTCTTTTAGACCCCCCATCCCTCCATAAAGAGTACCTGTCACCATATATTACTATCACAAGGGATGTTTACATTCCTTGTGATAGCAATAGAAGTGATCAGATTTTTTTTATTAACGTAACAGTGTTTAAAGAAAAAATACAATGAAAAAAAAAATAAATAAAATTGAAAGCGCCACCGTCCCCGCGAGCTAGTGCAGCAAAGAAAACACATACGTAAGTCGCGCCCGCATATAAAAACGGTGTTCAAACCACACATATGAGGTATTGCCGCGATCACCAGAGTGTGAGCAATAATTCTAACAAAAGACCTCCTCTGCACCTCTAACCTGGTAACTGTTAAAATTTTATAAAGCGTCGCCTATGGAGATTTTTAAGTACCGGAATATGTCGCCATTCCGCGAGGGTGCACAATTTTCAACTGTAACATGTATGGTATCTATTTACTTGGCGTAACATCCTCTTTCACAATATACAAAAAATTGGACAGATACATAGCGCACACTCAATACGCTGTGTGTATATATATATATATATATATATATATATATATATATAATACACGTGGTGTATTAAAATATATACAGCCTGATATATATATATCAGGCTGTATATATTTTGATACACCATGTCGAGTGTACTATATACCTTATATACAGATATATAGTGCACACTCAATACGCTGTGTGTATATATACACACCACCGCTCTAACACACTACATAAGGCCGCTGTACAAGCATCTTTATATAGTGTGGGGCGTGGATTGAGGCTCCTGTGCAGTGATTGGCTAAAGGCACCCTGCCTTTAGCCAATCAAAGCTTTTTTTTTTAAACAATAAAGCTTTATTTGAAATTATCATATACAGATATACAGTTACTATACTTAACGAGTTTGTGTACATCAGCATAGTACATTAATTCCAGTCATCTGCAATATACATATATGTTTATCACACATTGTATCTCCATAATGTTAAAAGAATTAAAGCATTAGTCCATCCTCAACACAGTATCTTATCATGACTTGATCCTTGTCAATTCAATAAAAAAGTCAACGACATCTAATATTCTTAAAGTACACCAATAAGACTATTCCGTGAGTGTCACATCGGTCCACCGTTATTATAGAGCTATAATTGTTCGAGTATCTAAAGACCACCCATATCCTCCACAGGTCATTGAATTTTTCAGTATTATCTGAGACAATAGCCTTCATTTTTTCCATCTCATATACAAACTGGACCTTCAGAAGCCATTCCTTAGCTGTAGGTACCCTCCTTGATCTTCAATACCATGGTATCACGAGAAGATATTTTGTTGAAGACTTTTTATAGCGTTTCATCGTACCCCTAGATATATTTAATAAGCAACAGGCTGCATCTAGCTGAATTGTAACAGTTATATCTTTTATTAACTCACAGACCCTCTTCCAATAATTTTGTATCAAATGGCAATCCCATCAGATATGCTTTAAATTGCCTATTTGCACATCACACCTCCAGCACATCTTAGAAACCGCTGAGAACCATTTATGTACTGTCTCTGGTGTATTGTACCAGTTTGTGAGTAATTTATGCTGTTTCTTGACATCTCGTGTTAATTGAACTTTTATGGGCAAAAACACAGGCATGAAGCCATTGTTCATCACTGAACGTTGTGTCTAGCACATTTTCCCAGAATTGTTTATGTTTGGATTTGCTATGGCCTTTCCCTGTTTGCAACCATGTGTATGCCAATGAGACAGTCCCCATTATATCGTCTGCCGCCAGAAAAACTTGTTCCAGAAGTCATGGTACAGTTGTGATGCGGTTACACTTCATGAGGTTTGTGAGAAAGCTGTATATCTGGTGATACTCCCATTCATTAAGAGGTCTTCCCCCCATCTCCTGATTGAATTCCGCTAAGGACTTTATTTTGTCACCCTTAAGGCTGTGAGGGGCCAGCAGTGCCTTGTCTCTGTTTTGGCCCCAGTGTAGCCTTGTACTTAAACCAGGTGGAAATTTTGGGTTAACGCTTACAGGTGTGAGAGGGCCCAGAGTCACAATTAAGGGAGTAATATGTCCTATTTTGTGCGCTATTTGCAGGGTGGTCCCAATTATCGGGTGACTTTTTAATGAGGGTAAGCAAGCTTCCCTATCTATCCAGGGCATATATCTAACTGGTATTGGGCCTACACTGTTCTCCAGGTTCACCCAATCTTTGTTGTTTGCGTGGCAGTTCCAATCTATGATGCGACCTATATGTATGGCCATGTAGTAATGTTTAAAATTGGGGAAGCCCATGCCCCCTTCTTGCTTGGCTTTAGTTAACAAATGTAGTTTTATTCAAGGTTTTTTAGTTGCCCACAGGAATTTCCTAACTGTGGACTCAAGCGCCTGGAAAAAAACGGTTGGTATTGAGATTGGTAAGGTCTGGAAAAAATATAGGACCCTTGGCAGTGTTGTCATTTTCATAATGGCTGCCCTTCCAAACCACAAGAAGAATTAAGGACCCCTTTTCTAAGTCTTTTCATATGATTTGTAACAGGGGTATAAAATTCACATCATAAATTGTGGTAATCTTTTGGGTGAACCATACTCCCAAGTATTTAATCGCTTTATTTAAATTTAAATTTACAACTATCTCGAGTTAAATTGAAGGCCTGGTTTGAAAGGGATACATTGAGGGCTTCTGATTTTTTATAATTGATTTTGAAATTTGACAGGTACCCATATGTTTGGAATAGTTTCAGCAAATTAGGTATAGATGTCACTGGTTGCGAGATGAAAAATAAGAGGTCATCCGCATAAGCAGCTGTTTTATACATACGATTTCCATCTTCAAATACATGAATGTCTGGGTTGTTATTTACAGCGCGTATTAAGGGCTCTAGCGTAAGAATAAAGAGCGATGGGGACAGGGGGCACCCCTGTCTTGTACCATTTCTAATATTCACCACCCCAGACACATTACCGTTCACTTTGATTCCAGCTGTGGGATTGCTATATAAAGTGGAAATCCATGACATCATATTCGACTTAAGGCCTATGTGTGCGCAGGTTGCCTGAAGGAAATCCCATGAGACCCGATTAAAGGCCTTTTCGGCATCGGTCAAAAGTATCATTCCTTCTAGGTCTCCTGTGTTTGTCTTGTGGATAAGGTCAAGGGCTTTTGTAACATTGTCCCTCGCTTCCCTTCCAGGCATGAAGCTCACTTGTTTGGGTCCAATCAAATATTGTAATAGCGGTCTTAGTCTATTTGCCAGGAGATTGGTGAATAGTTTGAGATCTAAATTTAGCAGTGAATCCGGCCTGTAATTGGCACATTCCAATGGGTCCTTTTGGGGTTTAGGTAATACCATAATATGTGCCCCTAAAAATTCTACTTTAGGTAGTTTAGGGCCTGTGCAAGGTGCGGTGTCAGAAGAGAGGCGAAGGTTGTCCGCTTCGTTTGTTATTTGGTTAGATCTATTTTTCATGGCTCATGGCTAGTGTTGAGCGAACCCGGACTGTAACGTCCGGGTCCGTACCGAACTTTCGGGTGTCCGTGGCACGGACCCGGACCCGGACATTTCAAAAATCGTTCTGCTATTTTACTCCACGTGTTGAGAAGCTGCAGGGCAGCCAATCAACAAGCGTTTCACTGGTTTGCCCTTAGAAGCCATCACAGCCATGCCTACTAATGGCATGGCTGTGATTGGCCAGTGCATCATGTGACCCAGCCTCTTTATAAGCTGGAGTCACAGTGCTGCAGTCACATGCTCCTTGGGTTAGTGTAGGGAAAGGTAGCTGACTGCGTGAGGGAGAGATTTGAGACATTTTAAGACCTGATCCTGCATCCTGAGATAGATTACTTTACTACTGCTGTCTGTGCTGTTGCTCTGAGGACAGATAGCAGAAATTAGAGATTTCACATACCGCTGCTTTGAGTTGCAGATCAAACTCTGATTATAACAACGATCGCTACGATCGTGCTCAACTATCAGATTGTTGGGGGAATTTGAGATTTCAAATACCGCTGCTTTGAGTTGCAGATCAAACTCTGCTTAAAACAACGATCGCCATGATCGTGCTCAACGATCAGATTGTTGGGGGAATTTGAGATTTCAAATACTGCTGCTTAGAGTTGGAGATTGCAGATTAAACTCTGTCTAACTCTGTCTAACGAAACGATCGTACGTTCGTACACAACGATCAGATTGTGGGATCGTACACAACGATCATATTGTGGGAGTAATTTCAGATTTCACATACTGCTGCTTTGAGTGATCTGACTGCACTAGGTAGAGGCTTCTGCTTAGAGGGACAGATTCTTGTTCAAAAACCATTGCCTACTCCTATAGGGCCAGCTGTTGCTGTAAGTGACACATTATTGTTCAAAAATCATCTCCTAGTTCAAAGGGGAGAGTTTCCAGGTGTTGCTTAGAGGGACACTACTAAAAACTTTTTATTACACAGTGAATGTCGTTGTCGACCGGGATATCCTCATCCGTTACCCAAACCTTGTTCTTAGACAGGGAGATTCGTTGTGGACCTTTGAGAGGGGAAACTTGATCCTCTACTAAAAACTTGTTATTACACAG
>BLSH010129742.1:113546-137495 GCA_018402905.1 Glandirana rugosa | reverse complement strand
AGAGAGTTGGGGGGTCTAGAGAGGTAGACAGAGGAGTGCGTAGTGGTTGAATGATTGTCTGTATAGTCGGAACTACAGTGTAGTGAAGGAGTTTGAGTTGGATAGGTTTTGGCTCGAATACTATAAAGGAGGGGGTGTACGGTGAAGGGGTCTAAAGAGACAGTTTTAGTTGCCGAGTTGATAGTTGGTGATGCGTGAGGAGACAGATGGAGAGATCTGGGGGGTTGAGAGATAGATCTGTGTGTCATCAGCATAGAGATGATACTGAAAGCCATGGGAGGCAATCAACTGACCCAGGGTGTAGATTGAGAAAAGGAGAGGTCCAAGAACAGAACCTTGGGGAACACCAACAGAGAAAGGAAGAGGAGAGGAGGAAGTAGAGTTGTAGGTGACACAGAAGGAGCGGTGTGATAGGTAGAATGGGAACCAGCAAAGAGTACAGTCATGGAGACCAAAGGCGTGGAGTTTTTTGAGAAGGAGGGGGTGGTCCACTGTGTGAAAGGCAGCAGAGAGGTCCAGGAGCAGTAGTACAGAATAGTGTCCGTTGGTTTTAGAAGTTATTAGGTCATTAGTGAGTTTAAGGAGAGCAGTTTCTGTAGAGTGCTGAGGGTGAAATCTAAACTGAAGGGGATCAAGAAGTTTGTTCATGGTCAGATGGTCACTCAGTTGGTTGTAGACCAGTCTTTATAGGAGTTTGGAGGAGAAGGGGAGTAAGGAGATGGGGCATAGGTTGTTAATATTGGTGGGGTCCAGTGAGGGCATTTTAAGAACAGGTGTGACTAGGGCATGTTTTAGAGAGTTTGGGAAGATGCCAGAGGAGAGGGAAAGGTTGAAAATGTGAGTTAGAGAATGTAGAACTGAGTCGGAGGGTGAGCGTAGCATTTGCGAGGGAGCAGGATCCAGGGGGCAGGTGGTTAGATGGGTGTTCAATAAAAGTTTAGCAACCTCGCTAATACTGGCAGGGTTGAATGTGGAAAGTAGTGATTGTATCTGTGGACATGGGGTGTTGAGTAGGGGTGGTTTGTGCGCATTGGATATTTCCTCATGAATGTTATCAATCTTAGTTTTAAAGTGATTAGCAATCTCCTGGGCAGTGAGTGAATTAGAGGGTGGAGGCAGTGGAGGACAGACTAGAGTGTTAAAGGTCAAAAAGAGTTGACGAGGACTGGATGATAATGTGTTAATGAGTGTGATAAAGTAGGTCTGTTTGGCAGTTTGGAAACAGGAATAGTATTTTAGGAGGGCAGATTTGTAATGTTTGAAGTCTTCTTAGAGCTTAGTCTTATGCCACAGACGCTCAAGAGCGCGGCTATGTTTTCTAAGACTTCTGGTGTTGTCCATTTGCCAAGGTTGTAGGGGCCGGGGTCTGATTCTGTGTGTAATAAGGGGGACGAGCATGTCTAGGGAGGATGACAGTGAGTTGTTGTAGACGAGTGTGGCTAGGTTGGGGCAGGACAGGGGTGAGATTTTGTCATAGAGGTGGTCATTAGCAGAGTAGAGAAGAGAAGGGTTGAGGTGGCGAAGGTTTCAATGGGTAACGGTTAGGCAGTTGGAGGGCGAGGAGGTGGAAGACAGTGAAAGAGTGAAACTAATAAGGTGGTGATCAGAGAGTGGGAGAGGATTGTTGGAAAGGTTGCACGGAGTGCACAGATAAGAGAAGACAAGGTCTAGGGTGTTTCCGTTGGAGTGAGTAGGAGCCTGTATCCATTACTTCAGGTCGAAAGATGAGGTTAGACTGAGAAGTTTAGAAGTAAGAGTAGTGATAAGGTTAACAGGGATGTTGAAGTCGCCAAGAATGATTGTGGGGATTTCAGAAGAGAGAAAGTGGGGTAGCCAGGCAGAGAAGTCATCAAGGAAAGTTGATACCAGCCCTCTAAGACAGCAACTCTTAGAGGAATAGGAGAAAATAGACAGATGCAATGTGCTTCAAAAGAGGAGAGTGTCAGAGAGGGAGGAGGGTGGAGTACCTGATAGGTGCTGCGTGGTGCAAGAAGGATTCCCACTCCACCTCCCTTCTGCCCACTTGGTCTAGGGGAGTGTGTCCAGAGAAGGCCACCATGGGAGAGGGAAGCATGAGCTGTATTGTCAGAATCATGAAGCCAGGTTTCAGTAATGGCAAGGAGGTTGAAGGAATTAATGATAAAGAGGACATGGAGGGCAGTGAGTTTGTTGCAGACAGAGTGGGCATTCCAGAGGGCACAGGAGAAGGGGTGACTGGTATTAGGAATAAGAGGAATAAAGACCAAGTTCTGTGGGTTGCTGCCAGAGGGTGTTGGGAGATGGGAGCGCCTGGCAAAGATGGATAATGGAGGCCCAGGGTTGGGGGATATATCACCAGAGGTTAGGAGAAGCAGGAGGGTAAACGAGAATGTGGGAGTGTGATTTTAATGGAGGGGCATGCCTCAGAGTCCTGGTGGCTCTTTCAGTACATGGATGTAGAATGAGAAAGAGTTGGTGGGAGCAGTAATAGGGAGAGGAAAGAAGGTGGGGCGATATATAAAAGCTGGGTGGTGGAGAAGAGGGGTGAAGGTAAGAGAGTTTGAGGAGAGAGGACACAAGTGCCAGAAGGAGTGGTAGAGAATGCATGTTATAGAGTGGAAGGAGAGCTGAATAGAGAGACGGAGTCATCTGCAGCCTGTTGGGTGTTTGCAGTGTAGTTTGCTATGCATAATCGCCTTGTGCAATCCTTGAAGTGCAGAGCATGAAGTGCGTATCACTTGTAGAAAGCATCACTTCAAGAAAGCAGCCCCTGCAATGTGCTCCCCCAGCAATGGTTAGTTTCCCTTCCCATCGCCCTTTCAAAATAGAAATCTCCCTTGTGGGTCTGCTAGTTGTTGAATAACCTCAAAGCCCACCCTTTTGCGTATCCGTATTGAGACCCCTTTCGTTTTTGAGTCTGGATTCCTGGAGTGGTAAGCCTGTGTATAGTATTTGTCTGTCAGCTTTTGAATTGATCCTGTCCTGAAGTGAGTCTCTTGAAGAAATACTCTTTTGGGCCCTATTTTTCTCAGTTCTCTTAGTATTGCAGTATGTTTTTTGGGTACATTTAAGCCTCGTACATTATGGGAGACCAAGGAGGGTTTCTTACCTAGTTCAGCATATGCCATCACACTTCTGTCAATGACCTGTGGGTGTAGACTGATGTAGCAACCTTCCGACTCTAAAGAGTTTCTTGCTATATAGATCCTGTAGAGGAGGTTGAGAGGAAAGTTTGAGATGCAAAATGCGGAAGTAAAATCACAGCTATAGCCAGATGTCAGAGCTAGGGACAATCTATGGTATTCGTATGTTCTGCAAGTTGGCCTATGTCTTCCCTTCAGTGGGGTGTAAAAAAAAAAAAAAAGGACAAAAATTGGTCAACATCTCAGAGTAAAATCCAAGAGATAAATACTGAGATGCCCTTATGACTTTATAACCATCCGGGGTCTGTCGGTAGAGGCAATGGGAGGTGCACAGCAGGATGATACCTGCAATCCCAAGATATATCTCAAATAAAATTTAGTGCATTTTCCAGTCACCAAATGGAGCTATTATTCACCTCCCGCGGCCTCTAAGAAAACCTAATACTTTAAGGTTTCAATGTAATAATTACTCTTACAGCCTTACATGCATTCCCAGAAGCTAGACACTGGGCTCATGTGTAGTTACGGCAACATTAAACATAATAAACATTGAAATGCACAACCCCCTTAACTGTCCATTAAGTATAAATCAACCGTTCGGCCAGCTTGGATCAATACATGTTTCTGTTAGTTACGATATCAGGCGCTACTAGCTTACTTAGGTATCAGGGTCCAGTTCCACAGTTGGGATCCGTTTCTGTAAACAACAAAAAAAAAAAACAAAAGAAGAAAAACAATAGGGAACATATACCAAGCCACATATCTTGCCATTGATGGGCAACTGTATAACATGGTGGCCCTAACATGTTACCTGCCATTGTGCGGGATTGCTTCATGACCCCCTCCTTGACTGCATAAAAGTGGGGTTTAGCAATGATGTCTCTGGGGGAGCCATCCTTCTTAGAGGGGCCCAGGGCTCCGTGAGCTCTGTCCAGCTCAAGGCGGTGTTGGGGTATAGTTGGGAATAGATTTTTAATTAAATCTTGGACTGCTTCAGGTACTGTGACTGACTCTGGTAAACCTCCTATTCTGAAGTTGTACCTTCTGGATCTGTTCTCTAAGTCATCGATTTTGGATAGAGCGGTGTCCAGTTGTTCCTGTAATGATATAATTAGGTCAGTGTTCTGATTTGTAACTGCGGCAGTCAGGTCCAGTTTATTCTCAATTGCTTCCATACGGGCCCTTTGTTTCTGGAAGTCAGATTTAATGTCCCCAGTGGTTTTTGTTGGTCAGGCCTCTCTTCTAGAGACCTGAAAGCTTATGGAAAAGCTGCATGAAATGCAGTGTCCTGGGCGGGGAAGCCTGGGGATGAGAGTTCAGAGAAGCCTGCAGCATTAGGCCCCATGGAAGAGAACGCATAGTCGCACTGGGTGCTTCCTATCAGGGACTCTGTGGAGGTTGTTGAGGGTGTCATGGCCTGATGGCTACTCACATGTATCACTGGTGTGTAATTCAGCATTGCAGGGGTGATCACTTGTCACTGGTCCTGGGCTCCCTCGTTGCTGGCAGCATGTGGCTGTGTAGTGGTGGCGGCCATTTTGGTACACCCGATCCGGGTGGAGGCTTCAAATTGAGGTCCCAGGTCTCTCTTTACCGCCGGTCCGGACAGGGATGCTCCCAGGGGGCCCTGGGGTTAGGATCCTTTGTTTTTCACGGTCCTGGGTGGCTTGCTGAGGTGCTGTAGGCGCCGTTGGTCTGGGGTGGTGCGGAGCTCCAGGCCCAAGTGGCCATCTTGGAACTCCTGCACATGTGCACTCTGTACCTCACCAATCTTATCTCCAAACATCACCCAAACCGTCCTCTCCGCTCCTCCCATGACCTTCTGCTCTCTATCTCCCTTGTCTCCTCCTCCCATGCTCGTCTCCAGGACTTCTCCAGAGCCTCTCCCATCATCTGGAACTCTCTACCCCCAACCTGTCCGGTTATCTCCTACTCTGCCCACTTTTAGGCGATCCCTGAAAACTCATCTCTTCAGGGACGCTTATCCTGCCTCCAGCTAACAACCGAATCTTCTACTCCCCTAATCAGTTCATACCTCACAGTCCCTACCTTTAGTTTCACCAGCCCCTCCCTCTAAGGCCTCATTTACACTGCTGCTGGTAAACGGATGTTTAGAGGCATTTGGGCGTTTTTTTTTCAGCTGCCCCTGAACTCTCCACTATGTTATCTTATCAGTAGATGTACACAGGGTCGTTTAAGGTCATTTGCAGGCAGTTGAGTTTAGAGGCTTTTTTTGGAACGCAAAAAAATGGGTTCAGACACCAGTTCAGAGGCATTTGAAACGCCAAACATCTTGTAAACGCGCCTAAACGTGGTAACTCGCTTCTAGGAGCGTTTCGTTTACAGGCGTTTCCATTTAAAAAGAAAAAAAAAATATTTATTTTATTCAAAACTGCTCCTAGACGCGAATGCGGCTAAATGCAGCATGCAAAACGCGGAATAACGGACGGTTTAGACGCCGGTTTCTAGCTGTCAAGATAAAACGCTCAGGGGAGGTTGAAACAGCGTCCGGTGTGAATGGAGCCTTAGACTGTAAGCTCTCAGGAGAAGGGCCCCTCCAACCCTCTTGTTTTGAATTGTACTGTTGGTGTATTGTCTCCCATTGTAAGGAGTTGCGCAAACTGTTGGCGCTATATAAATCCTGTATAATAATAATATATATAATTTTTTTGAAAATATTTATGCTTTTGTTTTTCTTTCTTACAGAAGATCCCAATAAAAATGATGACAAATATTGAAATTGAGAAGCCATTTAAATGTGAAGATATGGACATTTTTCACAGCGGTACGAAGATTTTCCCTACAACATTGCTTTATCACAACATTATTATCAATATCAGAAATAGGGCTCAGTGTCATAAAATCCAAGTAACATTTGCCTTTTTATTGTTCAATAAACACCAGATGTCCACCATATAAGGCCTGACAGTTCTTGGGAAATGGAGAGGACCCGAACATATTCTCCAGATACATGGATATGGGGAATGATAACTGTGGGGTAAGCGGATGTCCAAATTGTGGAAATTTTATTTAATTTATCAATTTAATTTATTTAATTAAATTTATCAGGTGCAGTTTAAAAAATGAAATTTCACTTTGCTGCACCTTAAAAAATTGTGATGCACTTGGATCATAATTCTTAGAGTCATCTTTCAAGTAGGGCGGCATCAAAAGAACATTTTTTTTTTAATCCAAGTTCAGCAAAGAGAAAATACAATCATTAAAGTATTTTTAGACTGATTACTAAACTCTCTTGTCAGCCTAAAGAGTAACTCTAGACATGTGCGATTATTTTTGTTTCAAATTAAAATTTGAAGGAATTTTCTTTTTTTGGAAATTCAGATGTATCCGAATTTCTGAATTACAATAGTACCAAATTGAAATGAATCCGAAATAATGAAAAAGAAAATTCAGATAAAATTTGAAGTTGAATAATTTTAAAATTCCAATAGATTTCAAATTCGAATTCAAAAAGTCCTTGAATTTGAATCGTTTTCCAATTTCCAAAGAGAACGAAATAGAATAGAAAACAAAGGACTAGAACGGAAAAAAAAAAACAATAGACTAGAAAAGAATATTACAGAAAACAAAAGAATAGAATACAACATAGTAAAACAACTCTGTTCCACTCCACCACATTATATTCTTTCATTTTCTGCTATAGTCCCCTCTATTGTATTCTATCTTTTCCATTCTATTCCTTCACTTTCCACTCCACCCCATTCTCCTTGGAAATTGGAAAACAAATCGAAAACGATTCGAACTTGAAAATTATTAGAATTCAAAAATGATTCGAAATGAATTCAAAAACTTTTCGAATCGACTAGAAAACTTTTCTAATCAATTCGAAAAGGAATAAACGTAACGAATTCCGAAAACAGATCAAGCTAATGAAACAAATCTAACTAAACAAACTTATGTAAATAATCAATCGAAACAAAACTAAAAAAAAAACTAATTTTTTTCGCTCTGCACATGTCTAAGTAACTCCACTTTTGTTGAGAAAAAAAAATCCCCCTCTGGGTGATCTATGTACAAAAATTTGTTCCAGAGTCCTATCTTTGGTTTTTCTGAAGATATAGTTGTTTATTTGTCTGTGTCTATAAGAATGGGATTGGTTTTATTATTATCAATCAGCTGCTGCACTTACAGGGCTCTAATGAGGAACTTAGCAAAGCCTGCATCCCTTTAGTAGTCTCTCACTAAAAGTTAAATTTTTGTTGCAGGGGATGCCAAAAATCTGACTCGTATCTTAGCGCAGACTTCTGGGAAAACCAGTAAGCCAATCACTCAAGTAGGAAATAACATTTTCAGGAGGTGTTCTGTACACCATCTGTGTACAGAAAGCCTCCAGGTAGCCAAATTGCAAAGCATTCCACAGTAGGCTGACCAGACGTCCCCGGTTTCCAGGGTCAGTCCCCGGACTGAGGAGACTGTCACCGCTCTGAATGTGTCCCTGCTTCTGTCCCTGGATTTAGAGGCAACGCCAGATGTTAGCATTTTTTTTTCTTGCCTGCATGTCCTCTAATGCTGCCTGGAGGCGGGGGACTCTTTTTTTCTTCTGGAATAATACAGCAGCTCCAGCCGCAGAAGCCGGTGTTCTTTAGTTAGACCCGGCACAGACTCATTTCAGAGACTGATGGATATCCACCTCTCTGCTGCCTCCTCAGCCAATGGTTAGCACTGCACCCACTTCCTTTCCCCAGCCGCCTTCTTTGATTTCTGAAGAGGAGATGTCAGCTGCTGGAAGGAAAGTGGAGAGGAGAGGACACAGCCTGCTATGGGGACCGATTCCTCAGCCCCAGCACTGATAAACATGAGTTGTGTTTTCCCGCACTGCTGCCAGCATGGAGAGAAGAAGCTGATTTCTAGTGTGGGAAGGTTAGCAGAGGAGAACAAGACTGCTTATCTTTCCATCCATGCTGTATTCTGGCACCTGCAAGACTTGCATCCTGCATTCCTCTGCCAGCACAAGTCATATGCTTCTTACAGAGACTGACAGGGAGGAAACAATGCAGGATTTCTGAGTTTTCCATCCATCCATTCATTTATCCATCTATTCACCCATCCATCCATCCATCCACCTATCCATCAATCCATTCACCTATTCATCCATCCATCCATCCATCCATTCATCTATTCGTCCATCCATCCACCCATCAACCCATCTATACATCCATCCATCCATCCATCCATCCATCTATCCATCAATCCATTCATCTATTCATCCATCCATCCACCTATCCATCCATCCATTCATCTATTCACCCATCCATCCATCCATCCATCCATCCATCCATCTATTCATCCATCCATCCACCCATCAACCCATCTATCCATCCATCCATTCATCCATCCACCTATCCATCCACCTATTCATCCATCCATCCATCCATTCATCCATCCATTCATCTATTCATCCATCCATCCACCCATCAACCCATCTACCCATCCATCCACCTATCTATCCATCCATCCATCCACCCATCCATCCATCCATCCATCCATCCATCCATCCATCCATCCATCCATCCACCTATTCATTCATTCATCCATCCATCCATCCACCTATCCATCCATCCATCTATACATCCACCTATCCATCCATCCATCTATCCATCCATCTATCCATCCACCCATCCATCCATTCATCCATCCATCATTGCTGGAGTCACAATACAAGAAGAATGGATTGAAAAATTAAAGGATATTCTCCCCTGATGGCATTCTACTAACCCTATGTTTCCCGCACTTTAGTAACAAGCCAGGGCTCTTGTACATAGCACACTCCTGATCTCTGCATTGTGTGCATAGCACACAGCTGAACCCTGCATTGTGTACATAGCACACTCCTGACCTCTGCATTGTGTACATAGCGCACTCCTGATCTCCACATTGTGTACATAGCATACTGCTGATCTCCGCATCGTGTACATAGCATACTGCTGATCTCCGCATCGTGTACATAGCATACTGCTGATCTCCGCATCGTGTACATAGCACACTGCTGAACCCTGCATTGTGTACATAGCGCACTCCTGACCTCTGCATTGTGTACATAGCGCACTCCTGATCTCCACATTGTGTACATAGCATACTGCTGATCTCCGCATTGTGTACATAGCATACTCCTGATCTCTGCATTGTGTACATAGCGCACTCCTGATCTCTGCATCGTGTACATAGCACACGGCTGAACCCTGCATTGTGTACATAGCGTACTCCTGATCCCTGCATTGTGTACATAGCACACTCCTGATCCCTGCATTGTGTACATAGCACACTCCTGATCTCTGCATTGTGTACATAGCACACAGCTGAACCCTGCATTGTGTACATAGCGCACTCCTGATCCCTGCATTGTGTGCATAGAGCACTCCTGTTCTCTGCATTGTGTACATAGCACACGGTGAACCCTGCATTGTGTACATAGCACACTCCTGATCCCTGCATTATGTACATAGCACACTCCTGATCTCCGCATTGTGTACATAGCATACGGCTGAACCCTGCATTGTGTACATAGCGCACTCCTGATCCCTGCATTGTGTGCATAGCGCACTCCTGAACCCTGCATTATGTGCATAGTGCACTCCTGATCCCTGCATTGTGTACATAGCGCACTCCTGATCCCTGCATTGTGTACATAGTGCACTGCTAATCTCTGCATTGTGTACATACTGTACTCCTGATCTCTGCATTATATGTGTGGCGCACTCCTGAACTCTGCATTTTGTGCATAGCACACTCCTGAACCCTGCATTGTGTATGTAGCACACTCGTGATCCCTGCATTGTGTGCATAGCGCACTCCTAAACCCTGCATTGTGTACAAAGCGCACTCCTGATAACTGCATTGTGCACATAGTGCACTGCTGATCTCTGCATTGTATACATACTGTACTCCTGATCTCTGCATTGTGTACATAGCACATTCCTGACCTCTGCATTGTTTACATAGTGCACTTCTGATCCCTGCATTGTGTACATAGCACACTGCTGATCCCTGCATTGTGTACATAGCACACTGCTGATCCCTGCATTGTGTACATAGCACACTGCTGATCCCTGCATTGTGTACATAGTGCACTGCTGATCTCTGCATTGTGTACATACTGTACTCCTGATCTCTGCATTGTGTACATAGCGCATTCCTGACCTCTGTATTGTTTACATAGCGCACTTCTGATCCCTGCATTGTGTACATAGCGCACTGCTGATCTCTGCATTGTGTACACAGTGCATTCCTGATCTCTGCGTCATGTGTGTAGTGCACTCCCGATCTCTGCATTATGTATGTGGCACACTCCTGAACTCTGCATTGTGTACATGGTGCACTCCTGAACCCTGCATTGTGTATGTAGCACACTAGTGAACCCTGCATTGTGTGCGTAATGCACTCCTGAGCCCTGCATTGTGTATGTAGCGCACTCCTGAACCCTGCATTGTGTGTGTAGAGCACACCAGAACCCTGCACTTTGTGTGTAGCACAAGTCTGAAACCTGCACTTTGTAAACAGTGCAACCCCAAAGTCTGTACTCTTAACGTTGCACACTCCTGAACTCTGTATGTAGTGCAAGCCCTGAGCCCTGCACGTAGCATCATCCTGAGCCCTGCACTCTGTATGTAGCATCCTGCTGAACCTTGCACCCTGCAGGTAGCAGCATCCTGAGCCCTGCATCCTGCAGCCAGCATCCTCCTGAGCTTTGCACCCTGCAGGTAGCATCCTTCTGTCCCCTGCACCCAGCATCCTCCTGCACCCTGCACCCAGCATCCCCCTGCACTCGGCATGTAGCACCAGCATACAGGGGACACACTGACCACCAGCATACAGGGGGCACACTGACCACCAATAAGCACGCCCAGTGGTTGCCAGTATACAGAGGACATAAAAAATCAAGTAAAACAACTACCATGCAACTAAACAAATCTCAAAAGCAATAAGAGAATCCTGTTAGCTGGTTCCCTCATCTACTGCAAATCAATAAAAAGCAAAAAATGCAGCACTGCCCTACATTTCATCTATAAAATTATACAAATGGTAAAGCCTATGAATGAATATCCTGTGCAAATCAACCAATGTATTGCAATATAGTAGTGATGGTGTTGCCCCCTTTGCAAAAATATTTTGAGAAATGTCAGAGCTTCAAAGTGCAAATAATGGTGAACCCCATATATATAATCATAATAAAATGTACAATTGATGTACATATTTTACATTTTATTATGATTATATGTAGCGGGTTAAACTACTATTTGCACATTGCAGCTCTGAAATATTTCTTACCTTTTGCAGGGGGTGACACCATCACTACTATGATTTGTATCTCTGCTATTATTATTGTATGTAGGGGGTTCACCATTATTTGCACATTGAAGCTCTGCAATTTCGCAAAATATTTTTTGCAAAGGGGGTAACAACATCACTACTATATTGCAATACATTGGTTGATTTGCACAGGATATTCATTTTATAGGTGTTACCATTGCACTTATAAGTCCATTTGTAGAATTGTATTACGGAAGTGTACGGTTGTGCTGCATTTTTTGGCTTGTTATTGGCATACAAATGCCAGGTCATATTGATCACCATTGTATGTCATGAAGAACCCTCCACTTGCTGGCCACGCCCACAGGTGTGCTCTCCGCATTAGAACCCTCACTTTTGCCTCAAGCACCACCATAGCACCCCAAAAAACATTGCCTGGAGCCGCCCCTGCCTAGATTGGATTTGAATTTTGCCACCCCATCCTTCCCTCCAACCTGTAAAGGCAACTTTGAAAAGCATCCTCTACAACAGCCATACAGTATGTGGCACCCCCTAGATAAGTGCTGTGTTAGGTAAATTTAGCTGTGCTCATTGTAGCTGCATTTATTATTTAGGTCTGCTCAGTGTTTCAGCTGCTGCTAGTTTTGACTGTTTCTTCCGCTTTCCAGAGAAATTAAGATCTCTCTGGAACATAGGTGTTAAGCAATGCAAACGGGAGCATGAATATTTATACAGCCCTGGCCAATCCCAGAGAGGATGACCCTGAAGGCTACTGGGAGCCTGTATAAATACTCTGTCACGTTTGCTGTTAGTAATGCCTAAGGTGGGCAACCAAAGGGCTTGGAAGCTGGAGCTACAGAGAGCTGACTGAGGGGCTGTCATCTGAAAATCTAGTCTGGTATCAAAGGAGAAAGGTTTCCCATGGACGTTGGAAGGAGGCAACCATCTTTCCTTGCACAATAGTGGGTACAGACTGCTGTGAGAGATCTTAGAGAGTTTTGGGCTGCTGCCACCATTCTTGTGCTAGAGAGTCAGCTGTGTGTTTGACAAAAGGGGACATTGGCTAGTGTCCTGAAGAGCTCAGTCTATCTAGTTATTTGTGAAGGGACTCTACTCTTGGTGCTCTAAAGCAGACTTTTTTAACCACTTGCCGACTTCCGATCGGCATCTGACGGCGACAAGGTGGCTCTCCTGTGCAAAACGCAGTCATATGACGGCGGCTGCCAGATCCCGCACAGTGAGCGCGCGCGCGCCGCCGGAGGCGCGCCCACGCGCTCACTGTGTCCGGGGAGGGCCAGGGAGCGGGTGCAGTGGATTCGATCTCCGCCGGCTACCCGCGATGCCCCCCCCCCCCCCGGAGTGAAAGAACGGAGGTCCGTGTAAGTAAACACGGACCTCCTTTCTGTGAGGGGGGAAGGGCTGTGATCACAGCCTTCCTCTACATAGAAGCTGTGATCACTTCCCTTCCCCTGCTAGGGCAGCCCCCATACAGTTAGAACACGCCCAGGGAACACAGTTAACCATTAGAGCGCCCCCTGCAGGTTAACCCCTTCACTGCCAATGGCATTTACACAGTAATCAGTGCATTTTTATAGCACTGATCGCTGTATAAATGCCAATGGTCCCAAAAAAGTGTCAGAATGTTCCGACATGTCCGCCCTAATATCGCAGTACCGCTAAAAATCGCAGATCGCTGCCTTTACTAGTAAAAAAAAATAAATAAATAAAAACCCCAGAAATGAATTCTCATCATCCGTAAACGCGGCAACTTTTGCGCAAACCAATCAATAAACGGCGATTGCGATTTTTTTTATCACAAATATGAAGAAGAATATAAATCGGCCAAAACCGATGAAAAAAAATGTTTTTTTATATTTTATTTTTGGATTTGTATTTTAGCAAAAAGTAAGAAATTTGTTTTTTTTTTGCAAAATTGTCACTCTTCTTTTGCTTATAGCGGTGAACAGAAATGACGCAGCGGTGATCAAATACCACCAAAAGAAAGCTCTATTTGTGGGGAAAAAAGGACGCAAATTTCGTTTGGGTACAACATCGCACGACCGCGCAATTGTCAGTTAAAGCGATGCAGTGCCGAATCGCAAAAAGAGCTCTGGTCCTAAAGTGTGAAATCCTTCCGGGGCTGAAGTGGTTAACCAGGGTGCCCAGGCACCCTGAGGTGCCTTCAAGTTTCTTCAAGGGCGCATTGGCAAAATGAATAAAAATTGCCCAAATATTGGTTACAAGCTAGAATGTGAATCAAGCCTGCCTTTTAGTTACACGACACAACAGGTTTTTACTGTGCACCAGTGGCGGCCAGTCCCCAAGGGGCACAGGGGCGCCACCTCCCAGCTCGCACCTTCTGTTTGGCCATGCACTGTGCGTGGCGCCGGACCAATATGTTTTTTCCAGGTGTGCCACCCCCTCACAGGCATGTGACCACATCCCGAGGCCCCAATTGGCCAGTTTTATATTGGCATTGGGGCGCAGCCCCCCCCCCACCTTGCAATGCCAGCAAATCGGCATTGGTTTCCCGGCCAATCAGAACCCAGAAAAAAGACTGGATGAAGACAGAAGCTTGTGGCATCAGACAGTCAAGGAGAGCATTGCCGTAGGGGGGAGTGTGGACCATGAGGGGCCCCCCAGTGCCCCCAAAATTCTCCAGCCACCTGCTGTGCGACATTACAACCTTTCAGCTGCCGGTGTCCTGACAACCATTTATGTCATTAGTTGTTATGGAGGATGCTGGGTGCCTGCACAGCATTCTTGTTTGCCCGTTGTCTGCAGCTCCCTGTCACCACTGGAGTCACTTTAGCTGAGTAAGTAAAAGAAACTGCGGGAGAAGAGAAACATTGGAATACTAGCCAGTACCAGTGTGCAAAGGTGTATCAACTTTGGAAGAATAAATATGTTGGGTGTTCTACAGTATGTTTGTAGATGTTGCTGTGTTATGTAAGACTATTAGTTTAGTATTTTACATTTTAGAATGGTGAGTAGAGTTGAGCAGACACCTGGATGTTAGGGTTCGTCTGGTTGGGCTGAACTTTGCGGAAAAGTTCGGGTTCGGTACCGAACTTGACCTGAACTTGACCCCGGACCCCGAACCCCATTGAAGCCAATGGTGACCCAAACTTTTGGGCACAAAAATGGCTGTAAAAAGTCCTGGAAAGGGCTAGAGGGCTGCAAAAGAAAGCAAAATGGGGTTAAGAGTAGGACAAGTGCCCTGCAAACAAATGTGGATAGGGAAATAACTTAAAATCACATAAAAAAAAAAAAAAAATGTGAGGAGGAGGTGGATGTGGCAGTGTAGGTGGAAGTGGCGGTGGAGGAGGAGGAGGAGGAGGTAGCCAACACTGTTTTTTGTTTGGTTTTTTTTTCTGTCTTTTTTTTCCAAAATATTGAGACATATTCAAAAAAAACAAGTATACCAATGGCTGTGTGAGTCCGGTCTAAATGGCTATTTTGCACAAGGTACAGACAAGTCTTGTGGGATCCATGCCTGGTTCATTTTATTAAACGTTAGCTTGTCCACATTGGCTGTGCACAGACGGCTGCGCTTGTCTGTGATAACGCCCCCTGCCTTGCTAAAACACGTTCAGACAATACACTGGCTGCAGGGCAGGCCAGCACCTCCAAGGCATAAAGGGCAAGCTCATGCCATGTGCCCAATTTGGAGACCCAGAAGTTGAATGGGGCAGACCCATCAGAAAGTACATGTAGGCATGTGCACACATAATGTTCCATCATGTTGCTGAAATGCTGCCTCCTGCTAAGACGTTGCCTATCAGCTGGTGGTGTTATTTGGTGTGGCGTGCTGCTGACAAAGATTTTCCACATTTCGGCCATGCTAACCCTGCCTTCTGAGGTGCTGGTGGTGCCACAGCTGCGTTGGTGACCTCTTCCTCTGCCTTCGCCTTGCGCTTCCACTGAGCCCCCGGTGTCATTTGGGAATGCCCTCAGCAGCGCGTCTACCAGCGTGCGCTGGTAGTTGCGCATCTTCCGATCACGCTCCAGTGAGGGAATTAAGGATGGCACGTTGTCCTTGTAACGGGGATCCAGCAGGGTGGCCCACCAGTAATCAGCACAAGTTACAATGTGGGCAACTCGGCTGTCGTTGAGCAGGCACTGCAGCATGTAGTCGCTCATGTGTGCCAGGCTTCCCAGAGGCAAAGACAAGCTGTCCTCTGTGGGAGGTATATCATCTGTGACCTCTGTATCCCCCCAACCACGCTCCAGTGATGCCCACGAGCTGCGTTGGGTGCCACCCTGCTGTGAGCACGGTTCCTCCTCCTCCTCATCATCATCTTCCTCGTCATCCTCATCCTCCAGAACTGTGCCCTGGCTTGAAAATTTTTACCTGGCCTATGCTGCTGCAGGAACCCACCCTCTGAGCCAATTGTGAATGACTGGCCTGATAACTGTGGAAATGACCCCTCTTCCTCCTCCTCTTCCTCCTGTGCCACACCCTCTTCCATCATCGCCCAAAGTGTTTTTTCAAGAAGACATAGAAGTGGTATAGTAACGCTGAGAACAGCATCATCGGCACTGGCCATGTTGGTGGAGTACTCGAAACACCGCAATATGGTACACAGGTCTTGCATGGAGGCCCACTCGTTGGTGATGAAGTGGTGCTGTTCCGCAGAGTGACTGACCTGTGCGTGCTGCAGCTGAAACTCCACTATTTAAAAAACAATATTTTGCGCTAATGGATATAAACTGAATTCATACTATGTGCAGCTGCTATATACTGAGTGAATCAACTAAGTGCATGCGCAAAAATGATTATATCTATAGCGCTCGCACGTGATATTACTAAATCGCTACTGATAAACATAAAATATGTGGTTCAAAATACCAATATATGTACTTAGATTATTGCACCAAATATTAGTCCAGTGATAATCACATGAATTGAATAAACATATGACATTTAACATCAATGTTAAGGTGCTGAATTAATAAAGTGACATAGTGCTGAAATAGTCCAAACAAAAGTGATAGAGTGCTTTGTGCTGAATTATAAATCTTCCAAGGTGCAAATGTGATCCACACGTGTGGGATATCCCCTTAGGAATGCTACTCACCAAAAAACCATGACCTCCAGCTTTTCAGTCTGGAGATCTGGTAAGGCTGTATGAGATCCTATACTGGACAGCTGGCAGATCAGAGACTCATGCTTCCACGGTGTCCCCCATAGGAAAAATAGGATTAAAAGAGAAAAAGGATCCACAATAGTGAAGCACTGAATAGCTGAATTTATTTTGCGCAGGTAAGATTGTACTTACAAGAAGATAAACGAACGATCGCTTTACAAGGTACGAAAGCCGCTATTCGCGTGCGTTCCAAACTGAAACCGGAAGTGACGTCCACGGAATCCAAACACCGGAAATACGTCAACGTGTTTCGCCCTCCTCCAGGCGTCATCAATGGACATCATTTCTGGGTTGTGCTTGCTATTATATCAACCTCCCATATTGCTAAATTTGATTGGATAAAGGCCGTGGATATTGGAACTAAGGTGTATGCAATGCGTGTCTCCTACTGAACAATATACAGGCTGCCGGGACACCATCTCCGGTTGTACAAACAAAATGTCAATTTAAAAAATTAAAATTATACCAATTCCTTCCGCTCCCTGGGATAAAGACTGGGCGGCTTCCAAGCCGGATTGGCCATTATCACAGAATAGCCAGCCGCCTGCTCTAAAAAATGGTACTGGGCTATAGCCTGTAGCTGCAAGCTATACCCCGATGCATCCACTTAAATCTGCCACGGTTTATAAATAGTGATTCGCGTTAAGTGGTTAAAAATTGTGATGACATGCCCCAGTCAAACAGGTGTTGAAAAATTGGGCCTTGGGTGTTGTCGGTTCCAGAACACTGTAACCCCTTGCAGTTACTTTTGTTGGGCGCAGGAACAGGCCCTGCTGTTGTAAATTAGTGTAACCACTTAACGTGAATCTCTGTTTATAAACAGTGGCAGCTTTAAGTGGAAGTATCGGGGTATAGTCTGCAGCTACAGGCTATACCCTGGTACCATTTTTTAGAGCAGGCGACCGGCTATCCGTTGATAACAGCTGATCCGGCCCGGGAGCCACTCGGCCATTATCCCAGGCAGCAGGAGGGGACTCCCCCCCTCCCGCCACTGTCTGCCGCTCTTCTCTGGCCTCCCCTCCCACTGGGAGACCGGAGCTCTGATCCGGCACGTCCACCGGCTGTGTGGAGTCAGAATTGGCTTAGATCGGGACTCCTTCATACATTTTCAGAAGCAACGGTACAACGTCACTTCCGGTTTACTCGGCGGCTAACGGCGCCGGTTTTAAAAAAATGACAGTATTCAGAATCGCCATTTTTGGCAATCTGAATACTGTGAAGTGCAAAGGTTCCATAAAGAGTACCTGTCACCATATATTACTATCACAAGGGATGTTTACATTCCTTGTGATAGAAATAAAAGTGGTCAGTTTTTTTTTTTTAAAGGAACAGTGTTAAAAGAAAAAATTAAATAAAATAAATAACAAAATAAAAAAATAAAAATGTAAAGGGCCACCGTCCCCGTAAGCTCGTCCAGCAAAGAAAACGCATACGTAAGTGGCGCCTGCATATGAAAATGGTGTTCAAACCACACATGTGAGGTATTACCGCTATTGCCAGAGTATGAGCAATAATTATAGCAAAAGAGCTCCTCTGCACCTCTAAACTGGTAACCGTTAAAAAATTTTAAAGCACCGCCCATAGAGATTTTGAAGTATCGGAGTTTGTCGCCATTCCGCGAGTGTGCGCAATTTTAAACCGTAACATGTATGGTATCTATTTACTTGGCATAACATCCTCTTTCACAATATACAAAAAAACTAGGCTAACTTTACTGTTGTCTTATTTTTTAACTCAAAAAAGTAATTTTTTTCCAAAAAAATTGCGCTTGAAAGACCGCTGCGCAAATACCGTATGACAAAAAGTATTGCAACGATCGCCATTTTATTCTCTAGGGTTTTTGAAAAAAATATATAATAAATTTCTATAAAAAAACTGATTTTAACTTGTAAACAACAAATGTAAAAAAAGGCTCTAGGGGTTAAGCAGTTAAAAATTGTATACATTTTAATACACCACGTCAAGTGTACTATATACCGTATGTACAGTGTACACTGATATATAGTACACTGTGTGTGTGTATATATATATATATGTTAGACTGTGTATATATATATATATTTTTTTTTTTTTTTTACCTGTCTGCACTTACTGACAGGTTTTATATTTCTCCTCATCTATCTAGTTAGCTATCTATCTTTTGTATTGTTTTTCTTTTTTTTAACAAACGTTAGAAAGCCAGTTAGCTAAACTGCCTGTATTCAGGAACCTAAGCTATCTGTCTAACTCTGCCGCCAACACACTACATAGACCCGCTGTACAAGCAGCTTTATATAGTGTGGGGCATGGATTGAGGCTGCTGTGCAGTGATTGGCTAAAGGTACCCTGCCTTTAGCCAATCAAAGCTCTTACAGCAGGCATCAAAAACTTGTGTAAGAGACACAGAGACGCCCATCAGGGGGACACACTGGGCATAGTAAATGAGGTAATTTTATTAATATCAGGATTAAAATCGCATACAAACATGAAATATCAAAATAGTGCACCAACTAACCATCAACACAAATTAATTAAAATTGGCAACGTTGTCAAAATAACAAACAGGGGAACCCAAACAGCCGGCTCACATGCAATACGACCATCATACAGATAGCATTTACACCTCATAGAATAATGTAGCCAATTTAGGCTGCTGGTTGGCCAGCAATTCAGCCAGTGATCTGGCTGAGGGGTAAAAGTTGCTGTAAAGTAGCACCCGTGAGGTTGTGCTAGATAGTAGCCCAGGGCACCCGTTGCAGCAAGTGGTGAAATAAAGAAAAAATAATGTAAAAAATAATAATATGATAGATGCTGCAGCAGTCCCAATAGATGCCAGTGGAGGGGAGAGGGACCCACACAGTGGAAGTAGAGGACACAGTCCGGTTCCACGGGGTCCTGATGTCCTAGTAGAGGAGGGAGTATGGAGACAAGTATAGTCAGTTTGGGAGGTAGTAGTGGTGACCCTCACCAGGGTGTCGCGGGAGAGACTGAAGGGAGATGGGTTTGATCCTGGAGCTTAGAGTGGCTGGACATGGATTAACCAGCTTGTTGTGTCCGTAGCCAGGTACAGGCAGTCCCAGCGTTGGGACCGGATCGGGGTCGGGCGGCTAGAGACTAGGTAATGAGTGAAAACAAGAGTTGCTGGCTCACCCGACACAGTAGGCTTGTGAACCGTTTCCCGTGCTCATGGGGCTGTGGATGAGAAGGTCTCCATGCGGCTCCGCTCCTGCAAGTTGGATCCAGTCCTCTCACGGGGATGAGTGAGGCAGCTGGGAGGGGTGCTGGTTGCGGTCACATGACCGATCATTGCATCACCGCGTCACGGGGGTGATGGGTGCATTTAGGCTAGGGGTCCCCTGGAAGGTGAACAACAGGACCGCTGACGCGTTTCGTCCACTGCACGTGGACTTTATCAAAGCTGGGGAATGTTGCGTTACATCTGTGGTATATATAGCCATATAATTAACTCATACTGTAATATTGGCCTCCACCACCAGATGTCGCTATGTTGCATGCATGCCCAGACCAGTCATTCAGGGATGTCAAGAACACAACAAATGAGAAAACACCAATAAGGTGACTAAAAAATAAAAAAGAAGCAACAGTTTCATCAATTTTGAGCTTATTCACATGTGAATCGATCTGTTAGGGTGGTATAGTGTCTGCGATCATTATGCTGATCATAATTAGGAAAAGTGTTGACAATATATAGATACACTATACCATCCGGAATGTTACAGAGTTTACCAAACTGGACTTATCATAATTAGTCGCTGAGCCCTAAATTGGCAGAGCAGAGAGAGGGGGGGGAGGTTTGGGGAAGGGGAAAGGGGAAGGGGGGTGGGGGAAGGGATGGGAGGGGGTGGGGGTTTAGGGAGGGGGAAAGGGAGGGAGGGGGGAGGGGGAGGAGCCTGACTGGGGTATCTAGAAAAGGGGGGGCATTAAGCTTCGAGAAACACAGAGAAATTACATTCTGTGTTTAGACCTCCTGGCACCATCGAGTCCAGGAGGAATATAAACATCTTCTCTTTTTGGAGTAGGATAGTGTCGAAGTCGCCCCTCCTCAAGTGAAGGTTTAGGGAATAGATGCCCTTTAGAGTGAGGCCTTCTGGGTTACCCCCATGATGTGATTTAAAATGATTGGCCAGGGGTTTATCCTCATCTTTTTTGCTTCTGATACTTGTGAGGTGCTCCCCTATCCTCACCTTAAGGAGGCGCTTAGTTTTACCCACATACGACTTTCCACATGGACAGCTGATCTGGTAGATTACCCTTGTGGTGGAGCAGTTAATAAATTGTTTAATCTGGAACCGTTTGGATTGGTCTGCATTAAAGAAAGTGTCCGTTTTATGAACATATTGGCATATACTGCACCTACCACAAGGGTACATACCAGGTTTGTGGGATCGTTTAGAGAGCCAATCAGAAGGGGGCGACCTTCTGTATTCAGAGTGTACTAGAGAGTCAGAGATGTTTGGCGCTCTCTTGGCTACCATATGTGGATATGGGCCAACAATCTCCTTCAAGATTGGAACTTTGGTCAGAAGGTGCCAATGTTTACTGAAGATCGCCCTCACCCTAGCCCACTGTGTCCCAAATTTTGTGATGATCCTAACCGGTGCAGTATCTCTAGGGTTTTGATTTTTTTGGGAGGTCAATGGTAGGGGGGTCTTGACCAGGTCCACTCGTTTGGTCGTTATGGCCCGTCGTTTCGCCTTGCGTAGTTTGTTATGTGAGTATCCCCGCTCTCTGAACCGGGTATACACTGCCCTCGTTTCCTGACTTAGGGACCCTTCAGTTGAGCAGTTCCGGCGAGCTCGCAGGAACTGGCCCACTGGGATCCCATCAATAAGGGATTTGGGGTGGCAGCTGCTGGCGTACAGTAAAGTGTTGGCTGCTGTCGGTTTCCTAAAGGTCTGGGTCTGCAGTGTGCCGTTCTCCTTAGATATTGTCAAGTCTAGGAAAGGGAGGGACTGAGTATCAGCCAAGTATGTGAGGCAAATGTTCATGTCATTGCTGTTGAGTTCATCCAGGAATATCTCGAGTTCCTGCTGAGATCCCTCCCACAGGACAAAAATATCATCTATGTACCTGGCCCATAGTCGAACATGGGCCAGGTACATGGGGAACCATACACAACCAGCTCCTCCCAAAATCCAAGGTGTAAGCATGCATATGCTGGTGCCCAGGGGGCACCCATGGAGGTGCCACGAATTTGCTGGTAGGAGATTCCCAGAAATTGAAAACAATTATGTGAGAGCATTAACTCCAACAGATCAATGACAAATTCATTAAGCGCCCCCAGCTCAGGATATCTTCGATCCAGAAAGTGTGTCACTGCTCTAAGTCCCCACTGGTGGGGGATCGACGTGTATAGGGACTCCACGTCGATGCCCACCAGCAGGGTCTCAGCTGATACATGGATCCCCGAGATTTTGGACAACAAGTGTCCCATGTCCTGGACAAAAGATGGAAGCTCATGGACCAGGTCCTTGATGAGAGCATCCACAAACTGTCCAGTCCTCTCCAGGGGACCCCTGATGGCCGAGACTATTGGTCGACCGGGAAGTTCCTTCATGTTTTTATGCAACTTAGGGATTACATAGAAGGTCGGGATGTTGTAGTCCTTGACCATCAGAAAGTCCCTCTCCTTCCTGGGAAGGAGGCCCTCCTCGGTCGCTAAATTTAGTTTGGAGTTGAGCTGGTTAATTACCATGGGGAAGGGGTTACTGGTAAATCTTCTGTATGTTCTAGTATCCTTAAGTTGACCTCCTGCTCGTACAACTGTGCCGACCAAAGGACTATGTTGCCCCCTTTGTCACTACCACGTATGACTAGATTAGGGGCTTGTTGGAGTTCCTTGAGGGCCCTTCTTTCTTCTTTAGAGAGATTGTCTAGGCCTTTCCGCTCCCAATTTACGTCCCGTAAGTCGTTGCGGACTAGCTCAAGGAAAGTGCCGATCCACTTATGATGGGAAAAGGGGGGCATTTTCTGAGATCTAATTCTGATTCCTGAGGGTCTATAGATAGTCTGGGATTGTTCAGTCTCTTCTCCCTTGGTGGGATCATTCTCATGTAAGAGGGATATTAGTGCTTCAAGGGCTTCCCTTTGCTGCTGGTCCTGCTCTGAGTGGTTGCTGTCAGCCATGCTATTTTTGCTCCTATGCCAGTAACTCAGGACCACTTTCCTTAGGAAGAGGTTGAGGTCTTTAAATACCTCAAACTCGTTCATTGAGGCTGTGGGGGAAAAGGACAGACCCGTGGCCTCAGGGAAAAGATTATCCCTGCGGAACACCTACAGACACCGCGATTTATTGAAAAGTGGAAAAAAAGTTGCACCGAGAGGGGAATTGAACTGATGAAATTGATAGTAGAAGAAGAAAACATTCAGCTAGGTGAATTACAGTCTGAGATAGCGGAAAGCACTACACTCTTAGAACCCTATAAACAGGACAGTGAATTCGATAAATTTAACGACCACCTTAAAAAAGAGGTGGAAAAAGTCCAAAAAAATCTAAAAACCTCCAAACAAGAAACATTTCTTCAAAACATCAGGGATTGGGAGACAGGGGAAGTGTTTGATTTAACCATACCCAGGGGCAGAAGCAGGTCTAGGATACGTAGAACGAGAAGTCGCCACCAGTCTAGGAGTGGCGTGTCCTCTTCGGAAAGTGAGTCCGAGAGGGCAGACAAATCAGTCACTTTTTTAGACCAGGGATATACTACAGAACACGAACCAGGTCCCCAAAAACAGAAAAAATCGACAAAATCCCTAAACCAAAAAGGAGGAGAAGGGGGAAGAAAGGCAGAGGTCAAAGGTCCTCCCAGACAGACACGTTCCAGGTTCAACAAGAAATAACAAGTAACCAGGGGCCTTCCCTTCCATCCCCCCATCCCCCTCTCCCCTTTTTCTCCCCCTTTCCTCCCTCCTCAACCTTCCACCAACGAAATGGAAGGGGACCTCAAGGTAATCAATCTCTCTGACTTCAAATTGAACCAACATCACATTTCCCTCCTTAAAAAAGGTCTGTCCTTTTCCCCCACAGCCTCAATGAACGAGTTTGAGGTATTTAAAGACCTCAACCCCTTCCTAAGGAAAGTGGTCCTGAGTTACTGGCATAGGAGCAAAAATAGCACGGCTGACAGCAATCACTCAGAGCAGGACCAGCAGGAAAGGGAAGCCCTTGAAGCACTAATATCCCTCTTACATGAGAATGATCCCACCGAGGTAGAAGGGACTGAACAATCCCAGACTATCTATAGACCTCAGGAATCAGAATTAGATCTCAGAAAATGCCCCCCTTTTCCCGTCATAAGTGAATCGGCACTTTCCTTGAGCTAGTCCGCAACGACTTACGGGACGTAAATTGGGAGCGGAAAGGCCTAGACAATCTCTCTAAAGAAGAAAGAAGGGCCCTCAAGGAACTCCAA
>BLSH010129742.1:52676-63805 GCA_018402905.1 Glandirana rugosa | reverse complement strand
ACGACCACACTCCCTGTCTAATCACAAGATTTTAGTAGAGTATGACGATATCCCTCTCCAAGGACGACGACGACACTCCCTGTCTACTCTCCCTATAGCAGTATGAGATGATTTTAGAACAGCAATCTGTCCCTCACAGCAGCAGCAGGAACCTCTCCCTATAGCAGTATGAGATGATTTTAGAACACTAATCTGTCCCTCACACCAGCAGCAGGAACCTCTCTCTATACCTGTATGAGATGATTTTAGAACACTAATCTGTCCCTCACAGCAGCAGTAGGAACCTTTCCCTATAGCAGTATGATATGATTTTAGAACACTAATCTGTCCCTCACAGCAGCAGCAGGAACCTCTCCCGATAGCAGTATGAGATGATTTTAGAACAATAATCTATCCATCACACCAGCAGCGGGAACCTCTCCCTATACCAATATGAGATGATTTTAGAACACTAATCTGTCCCTCACACCAGCAGCAAGAACCTCTCCTTTTAGCAGTATGAGATGATTTTAGAACAGTAATCTGTACCTCACACTAGCAGCAGGAACCTCTCCCTATAGCAGTATGAGATGATTTTAGAACAATGATCTATCCCTCACGCCAGCAGCAGGAACCTCTCCCTATACCAGTATGAGATGATTTTAGAACAGTAATCTGTCCCTCACAGCAGCAGCAAGAACCTCTCCCTATACCAGTATGAGATGATTATAGAACACTAATCTGTCCCTCACACCAGCAGCAGGAACCTCTCCCTATAGCGGTATGAGATGATTTTAGAACAATAATCTATCCCCCACACCAGCAGCAGGAACCTTTCCCTATAGCAGTAGGAGATTATTTTAGAACACTACTCTGTCCCTCAGAGCAGCAGCAGGAACCTCTCCCTATAGCAGTATGAGATTATTTTACAACACTAATCTGTCCCTTACAGCCGCAGCAGGACCTCTCCCTATAGCAGTATGAGATGATTTTAGAACACTAATCTCTCCCTCACAGCAGCAGCAGGAACCTCTCCCTATAGCAGTATGAGATGATTTTAGAACCCTAATCTGTCCCTCACAGCAGCAGCAGGAAGCTCTCCCTATAGCAGTATGAGATGATTTTAGAACACTAATCTGTCCCTCACACCAGCAGCAGGAACCTATCTCTATACCAATATGAGATGATTTTAGAACAGTAATCTGTCCCTCACAGCAGCAGCAGGAACCTCTCCCTATACCAGTATGAGATGATTTTAGAACACTAATCTGTCCCTCACACCAGCAGCAGGAACCTCTCCTTTTAGCAGTATGAGATGATTTTACAACAGTAATCTGTACCTCACACTAGCAGCAGGAACCTCTCCCTTTAGCAGTATGAGATGATTTTAGAACAATAATCTATCCCTCACACCAGCAGTGGAACCTCTCCCTATACCAGTATGAGATGATTTTAGAACACTAATCTGTCCCTCACACCAGCAGAAGGAACCTCTCCTTTTAGCAGTATGAGATGATTTTAGAACACTAATCTGTCCTTCACACCAGCAGCAGGAACGTCTCCCTATAGCAGTATGAGATGATTTTAGAACAGTAATAAGTCCTTTACAACAGCAGCAGGTACCTCTCCTTATAGCAGTATGAGATGATTTTAGAACAGTAATCTATCCCTCCCAGCAGCAGCAGGAACCTCTCCCTATAGCAGTATGAGATGATTTTAGAAAAATAATCCATCCCTCACAGCAGAAGCAGGAACCTCTCCCTATAGCAGTATGAGATGATTTAAAACAATAATCTATCCCTCACACCAGCATCAGGAACCTCTCCCTATACCAAGCAGCAGGAACCTCTCCCTGTAGAAATATGAGATGATTTTAGAACAGCAATCTGTCTCTCACAGCAGTAGCAGGAACCTCTCCCTATAGCAGTATTAGATTATTTTAGAACACTAATCTGTCCCTCACACCAGCAGCAGGAACCTCTCCCTCTAGCAGTATGAGAGGATTTTAGAACACTAATCTGTCCCTCACTGCAGCAGCAGGAACCTCTCCCTATAGCAGTATGAGATGATTTTAGAACAGTAATCTGTCCCTCACAGCAGCAGCAGGAACCTCTCCCTATAGCAGTATGAGATGATTTTAGAACACTAATCTGTCCCTCACAGCAGCAGTAGGAACCTTTCCCTATAGCAGTATGATATGATTTTAGAACACTAATCTGTCCCTCACAGCAGCAGCAGGAACCTCTCCCGATAGCAGTATGAGATGATTTTAGAACAATAATCTATCCATCACACCAGCAGCGGGAACCTCTCCCTATACCAGTATGAGATGATTTTAGAACACTAATCTGTCCCTCACACCAGCAGCAAGAACCTCTCCTTTTAGCAGTATGAGATGATTTTAGAACAGTAATCTGTACCTCACACTAGCAGCAGGAACCTCTCCCTATAGCAGTATGAGATGATTTTAGAACAATGATCTATCCCTCACACCAGCAGCAGGAACCTCTCCCTATACCAGTATGAGATGATTTTAGAACAGTAATCTGTCCCTCACAGCAGCAGCAAGAACCTCTCCCTATACCAGTATGAGATGATTTTAGAACACTAATCTGTCCCTCACACCAGCAGCAGGAACCTCTCCCTATAGCGGTATGAGATGATTTTAGAACAATAATCTATCCCCCACACCAGCAGCAGGAACCTTTCCCTATAGCAGTAGGAGATTATTTTAGAACACTACTCTGTCCCTCAGAGCAGCAGCAGGAACCTCTCCCTATAGCAGTATGAGATTATTTTACAACACTAATCTGTCCCTCACAGCCGCAGCAGGACCTCTCCCTATAGCAGTATGAGATGATTTTAGAACACTAATCTCTCCCTCACAGCAGCAGCAGGAACCTCTCCCTATAGCAGTATGAGATGATTTTAGAACCCTAATCTGTCCTTCACAGCAGCAGCAGGAAGCTCTCCCTATACCAGTATGAGATGATTTTAGAACACTAATCTGTCCCTCACACCAGCAGCAGGAACCTCTCCTTTTAGCAGTATGAGATGATTTTACAACAGTAATCTGTACCTCACACTAGCAGCAGGAACCTCTCCCTTTAGCAGTATGAGATGATTTTAGAACAATAATCTATCCCTCACACCAGCAGTGGAACCTCTCCCTATACCAGTATGAGATGATTTTAGAACACTAATCTGTCCCTCACACCAGCAGAAGGAACCTCTCCTTTTAGCAGTATGAGATGATTTTAGAACACTATTCTGTCCTTCACACCAGCAGCAGGAACGTCTCCCTATAGCAGTATGAGAGGATTTTAGAACAGTAATAAGTCCTTCACAACAGCAGCAGGTACCTCTCCTTATAGCAGTATGCGATGATTTTAGAACAGTAATCTATCCCTCACAGCAGCAGCAGGAACCTCTCCCTATAGCAGTATGAGATGATTTTAGAAAAATAATCCATCCCTCACAGCAGAAGCAGGAACCTCTCCCTATAGCAGTATGAGATGATTTAAAACAATAATCTATCCCTCACACCAGCATCAGGAACCTCTCCCTATACCAAGCAGCAGGAACCTCTCCCTGTAGAAATATGAGATGATTTTAGAACAGCAATCTGTCTCTCACAGCAGTAGCAGGAACCTCTCCCTATAGCAGTATTAGATTATTTTAGAACACTAATCTGTCCCTCACACCAGCAGCAGGAACCTCTCCCTCTAGCAGTATGAGATGATTTTAGAACACTAATATGTCCCTCACACCAGCAGCAGGAACCTCTCCCTATAGGAATTTTAGATTATTTTAGAACAGTAATCTGTCCCTCACAGCAGCAGGAACCTCTCCCTATAGCAGTATGAGTTGCTTTTAGAACAATAATCTGTCCCTCACACCAGCAGCAGGAACCTCTCCCTATAGGAATTTTAGATGATTTTAGAACAGTAATCTGTCCCTCACAGCAGCAGGAACCTCTCCCTATAGCAGTATGAGTTGCTTTTAGAACAATAATCTGTCCCTCACACCAGCAGCAGGAACCTCTCCCTATACCAGTATGAGATGAATTGGGAAAAATAATCTGTCCCTCACAGCAGCAGCAGGAACCTCTCCCTATAGCAGTATGAGATGATTTTAGAACAATAATCTGTCCCTCACACCAGCAGCAGGAACCTCTCCCTATAGCAATATGAGATGGTTTTAGAACAGTAATCTGTCTCTCACAGCAGTAGCAGGAACCTCTCCCTATAGCAGTATTAGATGATTTTAGAACAATAATCTATCCCTCACACCAGCAGCAGGAACCTCTCCCTATAGCAGTATTACATTATTTTAGAACACTAATCTGTCCCTCAAAGCAGCAGCAGGAACCTCTCCCTATAGCAGTATGAGATGATTTTAGAACACTAATCTGACCCTCACACCAGCAGCAGGAACCTCTCCCTATAGCAGTATGAGATGATTTTAGAACAGTAATCTGTCTCTCACAGCAGCAGCAGGAACCTCTCCTTGTAGCAGTATGGTATGGTTTTAGAACAATAATCTATCCCTCACACCAGCAGTAGGAACCTCTCCCTATAGCTGCATGAGATGAATTTAGAACAATAATCTATCCTTCACACCAGCAGCAGGAACCTCTCCCTATAGCAGTATGAGAGGATTTTAGAACAGTAATCTGTCCCTCACAGCAGCAGCAGGAACCTCTCCCTATAGCAGTATGAGATGATTTTAGAACACTAATCTGTACCTCACACCAGCAGCAGGAACCTATCTCTATACCAATATGAGATGATTTTAGAAAACTAATCTGTCCCTCACAGCAGCAGGAACCTTTCCCTATAGCAGTATGATATGATTTTAGAACGATAATCTATCCCTCACACCAGCAGCAGGAATCTCTCCCTATAGCAGTATGAGAGGATTTTAGAACAGTAATCTGTCCCTCACAGCAGCAGCAGGAACCTCTCCCTATAGCAGTATGAGATGATTTTAGAACAATAATCTATCTCTCACAGCAGCAGCAGGAACCTCTCCCTATAGCAGTATGAGATGATTTTAGAACACGAATCTGTCCCTTACACCAGCAGCAGCAACCTCTCCCTATAGAAGTATGAGATGATTTTAGAACAGTAATCCGTCCCTCACAGTAGCAGCAGGAACCTCTCCCTATAGCAGTATGAGATCATTTTAGAACGATAATATATCCCTCACACCAGCAGCAGGAAACTCTCCCTATACCAGTATGAGATGATTTTAGAACACTAATCTGTCCTTTACACCAGCATCAGGAACGTCTCCCTATAGCAGTATGAGATGATTTTAGAACAGTAATAAGTCCTTCACAACAGCAGCAGGAACCTCTCCTTTTAGCAGTATGAGATGATTTTAGAACAGTATTCTATCCCTCACAGCAGCAGCATGAACCTCTCCCTATAGCAGTATGAGATGATTTTAGAAAAATAATCCATCCCTCACAGCAGCAGCAGGAACCTCTCCCTATAGCAGTATGAGATGATTTAAAACAATAATCTATCCCTCACACCAGCATCAGGAACCTCTCCCTATACCAAGCAGCAGGAACATCTCCCTATAGCAATATGAGATGATTTTAGAACAGCAATCTGTCTCTCACAGCAGTAGCAGGAACCTCTCCCTATAGCAGTATTAGATTATTTTAGAACACTAATCTGTCCCTCACACCAGCAGCAGGAATCTCTCCCTCTAGCAGTATGAGAGGATTTTAGAACAATAATCTGTCCCTCACACCAGCAGTAGGAACCTCTCCCTATACCAGTATGAGATGATTTTAGAACAGTAATCTGTCCCTCACAGCAGCAGGAGGAACCTCTCCCTATAGCAGTATGAGATGATTTTAGAACACTAATCTGTCCCTTGTTCCCGCAGCAGGAACCTCTCCCTATACCAGTATGAGAGGATTTTAGAACAATAATCTGTCCCTCACATCAGCAGCAGGAACCTCTCCCTATAGCAGTATGAGATGATTTTAGAACACTAATATGTCCCTCACACCAGCAGCAGGAACCTCTCCCTATAGGAATATGAGATGATTTTAGAACAGTAATCTGTCTCTCACAGCAGCAGCAGGAACCTCTCCCTATAGCAGTATTAGATTATTTTAGAACACTAATCTGTCCCTCACAGCAGCAGCAGGAACCTCTCCCTATAGCAGTATGAGATGATTTTAGAACAATAATCTGTCCCTCACACCAGTAGCAGGAACCTCTCCCTATAGCAGTATGAGATGATTTTAGAACAATAATCTATCCCTCACACCAGCAGCAGGAACATCTCCCTATAGCAGTGTTAGATTATTTTAGAACACTAATCTGTCTCTCACAGCAGCAGCAGGAACCTCTCCCTATAGCAGTATGAGATGATTTTAGAACACTAATCTGTCCCTCACAGCAGCAGCAGGAACCTCTCCTTGTAGCAGTATGATATGGTTTTAGAACAATAATCTATCCCTCACACCAGCAGCAGGAACCTCTCCCTATAGCAGTATGAGATGATTTTAGAACACTAATCTGTCCCTCACACCAGCAGCAGGAACCTCTCCCTATAGCAGTATGAGATGATTTTAGAACACTAATCTGTCCCTCACAGCAGCAGCAGGAACCTCTCCCTATAGCTGCATGAGATGATTTTAGAACACTAATCTGTCCCTCACACCAGCAGTAGGAACCTCTCCCTATACCAGTATGAGATGATTTTAGAACAGTAATCTGTCCCTCACAGCAGCAGGAGGAACCTCTCCCTATAGCAGTATGAGATGATTTTAGAACACTAATCTGTCCCTCACACCAGCAGCAGGAACCTCTCCCTATACCAGTATGAGATGAATTTAGAACAATAATCTATCTCTCATACCAGCAGCAGGAACCTCTCCCTATAGCAGTATGAGATGATTTTAGAACACTAATCTATCCTCACAGCAGCAGCAGGAACCTCTCCCTATAGCTGCATGAGATGATTTTAGAACAATAATCTATCCCTCACACCAGCAGCAGGAACATCCCCCTATACCAGTATGAGATGATTTTAGAACACTAATCTGCCCCTCACAGCAGCAGCAGGAACCTCTCCCTATACCAGTATGAAATGATATTAGAATGGTAATCTATCCCTCACAGCAGCAGCAGGAACCTCTCTCTATACCAGTATGAGATGATTTTAGAACAGTAATCTGTCCCTCACAGCAGCAGCAGGAACCTCTCCCTATACCAGTATGAGATGATATTAGAACGGTAATCTATCCCTCACAGTTGCGGAAGCATTCTCTCCCTACACTAGCCTGAGAGCATGTGACATGCGGCACTACGTGACTCCAGCTCATATAGAGGCTGGGTCATATAATGCACTAGCCAATCACAGCCATGCCATTAGTAGGTATGGCTGTGATGGCTTCTAAGGGCAAACAAGTGAAACGCTTGTTAATTGGCTGCCCTGCAGCTATTCAACAGGCGCCAAAAATAGCCTGCAGCTATAGAAAAATACCCGAATACCGAACCCGAACCCGGACTTTTTCTCAAATGTCCGGGTTCGGGGCACGGACACCCCAAAGTTTGTTACGAACTTGAACTTTACAGTCCGGGTTCACTCAACTCTACTCATAATCTTGCTTAAATTTTTTGCAACATTTTAGCCTGTTATTGTGCATGATGTGTTTTCTTAATTTTAGAAACTAGACCCCTTTCTTTTTCTGAGCTAGTGTTATTTAACCTATTGCCTTCCGCCATATTAGAAGCCAATCTGCAGGTGGCGGGTAATCAATGTCCTCCTGCACCCGCCGATTGTTGGTAATACATACAGAGCGCGGATTTGCCTATGTAAATAAGGAAGCTCTCCATTCTGACAGGGAGGGGAACAAATGGAGTCTGTGTTCCTGCAAAACAGGGACTAGAATATATCTCCTCCCTTAGTGAAAGTACCACACTGTTTACACAAAAACACTGGCTTGGCACACAGGTAGCCCTTTGATCTCCCTAGATGTTTAACCCCTTCTCAGCCAGTGTCATTAGTACAGTGACAGTGCATATTTTTAGCACTGATCACTGTATTGGTGTCACTGGTTCCCGTAAAGTGTGAAAGTGTCAGTGTCCTATTACACAATACAAAAATGTGCGCTCAGCTGCAAATATGTGAAATCGATTAAACTGCTGCAATCAAACACTCCTTGAATAGCAAGGAGAAAAAGACATTGTAAAATAAATAAGATGCGCTGTTTTCGACTGGGATGTTATCCTAAAACAATGTGCAATTAGCAAAATTAAACAATCGTGAATGTTCAAATGGCAAAAGTGTCACTTAACCACTTGCCTACCAGCTCCCGCAGATATACTGCGGCGAGTTGGTCGGCTAGCGCGAACCGCCCTACTTGTACGGCGGTCGATGCATGCGGTGTAGCCGGCTTGCATTCCGCGGGAGCTTGCCCGCAGGCTTGATGTCCACCGGTGACTCGCGATCGCCAGGTACACAAGCAGAATGGGGATCTGCCTTTGTAAACAAGGGCAGATCCCCGTTCTGACAGGGGACATGACTAAGATCTAGGGTTGCCACTTTTTCTTCGAGCCAAACCCGAACATTTTAGAGGCGCACAGTATTTTTTTTTTTTTTTTTAGTATACATTATAGGATTGTAACAGACCTAGAACACCTGTGGGCGCTCCAAAGAGAATAGTAATGTGGCACACATAGTGCCCCCTCACCCTCCTGCCAAGCCCTGTTCCGATCCACATTCCTGTCTGAATAATGTGTCCGGGTTTCAAGTGGACTGAAACCCGGACACATGATTCAAAACCCGAACTGTCCGGGTCAATCCTGGACAGGTGGCAACCCTACTAAGATCTGCTGCTCCCAGTGATCGAGAGCAGCGAACTCTGTCATGTCCCAGTAAGCCCTTCCCCCCTACAGTTAGAACACACCCAGGAAACACAGTTAACCCCTTGATTCCCCCTAGTGTTAACCCCTTCCCTGCCAGTGACATTTTTACATAGATCACTGCATTTTTATAGCACTGATCAATGTAATAATATCACTGGTCCCCAAAAAGTGTCATTTGGGGTCAGATTTGTCTGCCGCAATGTTGCAGTCCCACTAAAAATCGCAGATCGCTGCCATTATTACCAAAAACAACAAAAAAATAAATAAAAGTCCCTAAATCTATCCCATAGTTTGTAAACACGATAACTTTTGCGCAACCCAATCAATATACGCCAATTGCAATTTATTTTTTTACCAAAAATAAGTAGATATACATATTGGCATATACTAATGAACAAATTTGTTTTTTTTATATTTTTTTGGGAGTATTTATTATAGCAAAAGGAAAAAAAAATGTTTATATTTCAAAATTGACACTGTTTTTTGATTAATGCGCAAAAAATAAAAACTGCAGAGGTGAACAAATACCACCAAAAGAAAGCTCTATTTGTGCGAAAAAAAGGACATTGATTTTACTTGGGTACAACGTCGCATGGGTGCGCAATTGTCAGTTAAAGCGGCACTGTGCCGTATCGCAAAAATCGGCCTGGTCATTAAGGGGACAAATGTTTCCGTGGCTGAAGTGGTTAATAAAAGAAACTCTTGTTGCCTAAATTGATATATCAAGTGAACTGCATAAAAAATATATATTTTTGATGAAAAAGTAGCCACGATCTGTTCACAAAAAAATAGTAAATAATAAATAGTGTGAAAAAGTTCAGATAGTCCAGTGCTCTACAATTAATTGCGTTTAACGAAGAGATGATGCTCCGATTTTCCCACATGCAAATACAACAAACTGTTTGTAGTGCAGCTGAAATAATCCACAATGCAAAGCGTGTCACCGCTGTGCTCTATATGTGAAAATTGTCCACTTACCAAATCAAATGATCGCATGTGAGTGGAAGCGCCTCTGAAGACAAGTGATCAGCCAACTCCAGGGAATGTATCCAGGCTGATGGTGCTCCTTAATCACATCATGTGGTTATAAAAGATAATGGAAGACTCTCATAGTGCATTAATGCCTATAAAGCTGGTTTATTAACCAGTTGCCGACTGCCCGCCGTGGCTTGACGGCGGCAACTTGGCTCGTTATTGCGAAACGCCGTCAAATGACGGCGGCCGCGAGAATGAGTATCGTGAGTGCGCACGCCTTTGGAGGCACGTGCGCTCACTGTGTGTATCTCATCTTTTTTGATCAAGAAGTAAAACAAGCAAACATATGTAATAATAATAATTCTTATTAATAATAATATCAAATACATACAGATAGCCACTTAATGGAGTTATGAGTTGTCCACAAATGTTGATTGTCTTACTGCACTAGAGCAGTTTTAGAAGGTGGAACCCCAACTTCGGCTGTGAAAAGGGAGAGGTAGAGCACTTTAAAAAGTGAAGAATTACACCCTTTATTTACATTGCAGTCAAGCATTATTAATAGAGTTGAGCAGACACCTGGACGTTCGAGTTTATTGGGTTCGGCCGAACCTCGTGAAAATGTTCGGGTTCGGCATCGAACTCGATCCGAACTTGACCCCGGACACCGAACCCCATTGAAGTCAATGGTGACCCGAACTTTTGGGCACAAAAATGGCTGTAAAAAAGTAATGAAAGGGCTAGAAGGCTGCAAAAGGAAGCAAAATGGGGGTAAGAGTAGGACAAGTGCCCTGCAAACAAACGTGGATAGGGAAATAACTTAAAATGACATAAAAAAATAAAACACTGGAGGAGGAGGTGGATGTGGAGTAGGAGCCTGGAGGTTGAGGAAGCGGTGACCATGGCGGTGTAGGTGGAAGTGGTGGTGGAGGAGGAGGAGGAGGTAGCCAACAGTGTTTTTTGTTTGTTTTGTTTTTTTTTTAGAATTGGGGTAGCCCCCAAAATATTGAGACATATTAAAAAAAAAAAAAGGATACCAATGGCTGTGTGAGGCCGGTCTAAATGTCTATTCTGCACAAGGTACAGACAAGTATTGTGGGATCCATGCTTGGTTCATTTTAATAAAGGTTAGCTTGTCCACATTGGCTGTGGACAGGCGGCTGCGCTTGTCTGTGATAACGCCCCCTGCCGTGCTAAACACATGCACACAAATCGTGCCGTCCCCCGCAATAGTGTCTGTTCGCGTCGGCGGACAGGTGTCGGTTACACCTGTTC
>BLSH010129741.1:131599-147203 GCA_018402905.1 Glandirana rugosa | reverse complement strand
AAAAACTAATTCAGTCCTGTAAATTTTACAAAAACATGTGTACGTGTACCCAAATCGAACCTAGCCGATAGACATGTCGGAACGTCGTAGAAGTATCGAACCATATGCAAGCCTACTAAGCTTATAAACCTTATTTATACAGTCCTTTACATGATTTGGTTCGACCGGTAAGTTTATTTTTTTTATTGTAAGATTTTAACACAAGACTAGGTCCTGGGAGACTAGTCCCTGCGTCACAGGACGGACGTCTTCCTTCGACTCTTCCACTTGTTACGGATGTGGGACCGGGACGAACGGATGTGGAAATGGGTACGGTTTTCCTGAGCTCTGCCTCTTGGCACAGGGTAAAGGTGTAGGCAAGCAGGGCCAGGGTGTAGGCATTGTTCACCTTCTCAGCTTCCTTCTGCAGGCAGGACACTGCGTCCCTGATCAGAGGGTCCTGGATCAGAACACAATTTTAGAATGTTATTTTTTTTATTTGAATGGCCAGCTTGGTTTAGTACATTTCCTGACATATTTATTCCAAATATTCGAATCATCCGAACGTATACCAAGCTATGAAGATGCTGCAAGGCTGTACAGATAGCCGATCCAAGCTAAACCCATGTGCATGTGTACAAAAACATTTTAAATGTCCTGACTTAATCAAAAATTAAACAACCATCTCCATAGTCCTAAAAATGGTAGTTTAGCCACTTGCGGACCGCCCACCCTACATTTACTGTGGCAAAGTGGCCGCTCTGTGTCAGATCACATACCTAGTACGTCATCTGACACTTTCCGGCCTGGGGCACGCGCCACCAGTAACCCGCCCCCCCCACAGCGATTCTACACAGCAGGAGCCCAGCAGCAGGTACCATGGACTCAATTTCCTCCGGCACCCTCCGATCACACAGGGCACAGGCAGAATGACAATCTAAACAATGTAAACAAGGCAGATTGTCGTTCTGTCAGAAGGGAAGGTATTGATCCTGTGTTGCTGCTAAGCAGCAATACAGAGCTTTGCCTTCCACTAATCAAAGCACCTCCCCCACAGTGAGTGAGCACAACTTAGGAACACAGTTAACCCCTTGATTGCCCCGGATGTTAACCCCTTCCCTGTGTAAGGGATTACCCTGGATGGGTCACAGCACAGTGAAGTAGGCATTGACAGACCGCAGGATCTTTGTGAAAGCAAAAACTGTGGTTTTTTTACATGTCTGTGGTTACAAAGTGCAGGCATCAAAACAGGTAAAATAAAACAAAACAGAAAATAAACCTTTGCCACTTTGGGCGTCTAACTACAAAGACACGGGAACCTGACTACTTGTTCTGCCACAGCCTACCGCTGCCCAGACACTTAGTGGTCACACAGAAATAAACAGAGGCTTTTAATGTCACCATTCAGAGGTATTGCTGCTCCCCAGTCTGTCGTGCACAGAGATCTGGTTCCAGGGTGGAGCCCCTTGTTGAACCAACCTGGGAGTTTTATAGAGCCCTGAGTGCTTTATCTGTTACATCTGAGCTTGTTAACCCTCATTGAACCCAAACAAGCCCACTACACAGCACAAACCCAAAAGCAATCAGTGTACAGCATAAACCTGGGACACATATATCTTCCATCCTGGACACAACTCACAGATTTTCCTGACTTCCTGTCACACCTGTCAATGCCATTAGTACAGTGGCAGTGCATATTTTTAGCACTGATCATTGTATTAGTGTCACCGGTCCCCAAAAAGTGTCAAAATTGTCAGTTAGGTGTCCGATTTGTCCGCCACAAAATTGCAGTCCCGCTATAAGGTGCTGACCGCCGCCATTATTAGTAAAAAAATTATAAATAAATAAAAATATCCCATAGTTTGTAGACCCTATGACTTTTGCGCAAACCAATCAATATACGCTTATTGGGATTCTTTTTACCAAAAATAGGTAGCATAGTACATATTGGCCTAAACCGATAGAACAAATGTGTTTTTTTTTCTTATTAGATATGTTTTTGAGCAGAAAGTAAAAAATACTGTTTTTTTTCAAAATTGTCGCTCTTTTTTTGATTATAACGCAAATAAAAACCACAGAGGTGATCAAATACCACCAAAAGAAAGCTCTATTTGTGGGGGAAAAAATTGCCGTAGCTGTACGGTGGTGCGGGAACTCGCTTTTGTGGGCGCGCTCCCACTGGCCAGCGGGGGAGCCAATCAGTGGGTGGGATGGACTCGATGTCTGCTGGCCACCCGCGATCGTTCCCCACAGTTACAGAACGGGGATCTGCCTGTGTAAACAAGGCAGATCTCCGTTCTGTCAGGGGAGATCACACAGATCCTGTCCTTCTGCTATGCAGGAAGATGGATCTGTGTGTTTGCCCAGGCAGCCCATCCCCCATACAGTTAGAAAACACAAACAGGGAACACATTTAACCCCTTGATCGCTCCTGCGGTTAACCTCTTCCCTGCCAGTGTCATTAGTACAGTGACAGTACATATTTTTAGCACTGATTACTGTAATAATGTCACTGGTTCCCAAAAAAGTGTCAAAAATGTCAGTTAGGTGTCCGCCGCAATGTCGCAGTAACGCTAAAAATTGCTGATCGTCGCTATTACTACCAAAAAATAAATGAAAACGCCATACATCTATTCCTTACTTTGTAGACGCTACAAAAAAGACAACTTTTGCGCAAACCAATCAATATATGCTTATTGCGATGATAAATACATTTGTTTTTTTACATTTTTTTTGGAAATGTTTTATAGCAGAAAGTAAAAAATGTAGGTATTTTTTTTTTTCAAAATTGTTTATAGCGCAAAAAATAAAAACCTCAGAGGTGATCAAATACTGCCAAAAGAAAGCTCTATTTGTGGGAAAAAAGGATGCCAATTTTGTTTGGGTACAACGTCGCATGACCGCGCAATTGTCAATTAAAGCAACGCAGTGCTGTGTCGCAAAAAATGGCTTGGCCTGGAAGGGGGCAAATTCTTCCAGTCCTTAAGTGGTTAAAATAATGCAGTGCCGTATTAGAAAAAATCTGGTCAGGACGGGGGTAAAACCTTCCGGAGCTCAAGTGGTTAAAAGTGGATCAACCTCATGTATTGTCAAGGGCTATCATTTAGAATTATACCTGGAAACTGAGAAAATTACTAGATGTAATGTTCACTGCGATAAACCACAATTTCCAGTTTTAACCACTTCAGCCCCGGAAGGATTTCACACTTTAGGACCAGAGCACTTTTTGCAATTTGGCACTGCGTCGCTTTAACTGACAATTGCGCGGTCGTGCGACGTTGTACCCAAACAAACTTTGCGTCCTTTTTTTCCCACAAATAGAGCTTTCTTTTGGTGGTATTTGATCCCCTCTGCGTCATTTCTGATCACCGCTATAAACAAAAGAGCGACAATTTTGCAAAGAAAAACAAATTTCTTACTTTTTGCTAAAATCCAAATCCAAAAAAAAAATATATAAAACAACATTTTTTTTCATCGGTTTTGGCCGATTTATATTCTTCCTCATATTTTTGGTAAAAAAAAAAACGCAAACAGCATTTATTGATTGGTTTGCGCAAAAGTTGCCACGTTTACGGATGACGGGAATTAATTTATGTTTTTTTATTTTTTTTTTATTTTTACTAGTAATGGCGGCGATCTGCGATTTTTATCGGTACTGCAATATTGCAGAGGACATGTTGGACCATTTTGACACTTTTTTGGGACCATTGGCAGTTCCAAATTATTATGCAAATTCTATTTCAGTGTCACAAAGATTAAATATTTTGTTTTTCAGTTTAACTCATGGATGGCATTGTGTGTCAGGGCTCTTTTGATCACTGAAAACAATCTCGGCCACCTGTGATAATTAGATTGCCAGGTGAGCCCAATTAAAAACTACTAAAGGAGGGCGTTCCACATTATTAAGCAGAGCACCATTTTCAAGCAATATGGGGAAGAAAAAGGATCTCTCTGCTGCCGAAAAGAGTGAAATAGTTCAATGCCTTGGACGATGAAAACATTTGATATTTCACAAAAACGTAAGCGTGATCATCGCACTATTAAGAGATTTGTGGCTGATTCAGAGCACAGACGGGTTTGTGCCGATAAAGGCACATTGAGGAAGATTTCTGCCAGATCCATGCATCGGATCAAGAGAGCAGCTGCTAAAACACCATTACATAGCAGCAAACAGATATTCGAAGCTGCTGGTGCCTCTGGAGTCCCACGGACATCAAGGTGTAGAGTCCTCCAGAGTCTTGCAAATGTGCATTAACCTTCCATTCGGCCACCACTAACCAATGCTCACAAGCAGAAACGGCTGCATTGGGCAGAAAAATACATGAAGACTAATTTTCAAACAGTCCTGATCAATGATGAGTGCCGTGGAATCCTGGATGGTCCAGATGGATGGAGTAGTGGGTGGTTGGTGGACGGCCACCAAAGGTGTAAAAATGACCTCTGCAAAGTATGTGGAGTTCCTGACGGACCACTTCCTTCCCAGGTACAGAAGGAAGAACTATGCTTTCCGTAATAAAATCATCTTCATGCATGACAATGCACCATCTCATGCTGCAAAGAATACCTCTGCATCAATGGCTGCTATGGGGATAAAAGGAGAGAAAGTCATGGTGTGGCCTCGATCCTCCCCTGACCTCAATCCTATTGAGAACCTTTGGAGCATCCTCAAGCAAAAGATCTATGAGGGTGGGAGGCAGTTTACATCCAAACAGCAGCTCTGGGAGGCGATTCTGACATCTTGCAAACAAATTCAAGCAGAAACTGTCCAAAAACTCACAAGTTCAATGGATGGAAGACTTGTGAAGCTGCTATCAAATAAGGGGTCCTATGTTAAAATGTAACGTGATCTGTTAAAATGATCAAAAAGTTAAAATGTTGTTCAAAGTTTGATTGAAATAGCTTTTGATTTCAGCTTTTGATTATCCTGCAAACACAACAAATTACAATTTTCAGTTCTTTACTACCTATAAAGTGTTGTGAAACTTACTGTGCCTAATAATCTGGAACAGTGCATTGTAAGTTTTTTATTTTGAAAAAACATACTGTTCTCATTAGGAGGTTTTTCAAATAAAATTTGAATTGCACTCTTAATAGTTGATAACATGAGAATTATGCTGATTGTTGTTTACATCAATTATTTAGGTAAATGTAAATATAATTTGCATAATAGTTTGGAACAGGGTGTATACAAATATAATATAAAAATGCACTGATTACTGTGTAAATGCCATTGGCAGTGAAGGGTTTAACCTGGAGGGGGCACTGTGTTCCCTGGGTGTGTTCTAACTGTATGGGGGCTGGGCTGGCAGGGGGAGGGGAGTGATCGCGGCTTCCATATACAGGAAGACTGTGATCACAGCCCTTCCTCCTCTATGATAACGGAGATCCGTGTTTACATACACGGACCTCCGTTCTTTCACTGCGGGGGGCCATCGCGGGTAGCCGGCGCCGATCGAGTCCGCCCTACCCGCTCCCTGGCCCCCCCGGAACACAGTGAGCGTGCCTCTGGCGGCGTGCACTCACAGTGCAGGATCTCGCAGCCACCGTCATATGATGGCAGTTTGCGATATCGAACCATCTTGTTGCCGTCAGACGCAAGTGGTTAATACATTAACAAGGCCCAGACTTGCTGTGTTTATAATAATTTAGGTATCAGTCAAATGTCCCAAATCCTGTCATTTATTTTTAATATGAGAATCAAACTGAAAAAGCTACTGGACTGTGGCTGTGACTGTGGACTGTTATATCTGAACAGCTAAAGCCTCGTACACACGATCTGATTTTCGGACAGAACATTGTTTTTTTTTGTTGATTGCTTGCCTCATGTTGAAAGTGAAGAGAGTACTAACAATACGAACATTTTCATACGACCGAATTCAACGTCAGAAGTGACGTAATGTTTTGAAAAATTTTGCATCTTTTTTTCGTTTCTGAGCATGCGTAGTGTCAGTCGTACGATTTTTTTTGGGCGAAAATCGGACGCGGCGTTGTCGTTCGACAAAAATGTGCTAGTCTGCACACCCAGCTTTTGTCTGACGAAAAATTAAAATCAGCTGTCGAAAGGAGCGTACTAGCGGTAAGAATTTCGGACGACAGGCCTTCGAACAAAAATTCCCATCCGAGCCACTATGATAGCAGTGCCTCTTCCTTTATGGAAATTTCTCCTGAATAAAACTATGGCACAAGCTAAAGGCATATCGCTATGCTATAAATATTGCAACTACCATCCTATGAGCCTGCATTCACATAGGGGTGACCCGACTTCGGCGCGACTTCGCTAGGCGATTTCAGCGCGACTTTAAGGACCTCAGGCGACTTTACAACACGACTTTTGCCAGGCGACTTTGCCTTGACCAATCAGAGAAGGGAGGGAGGGGGGCTGCCTAAAAATAAATTCTATTCTTTTAACTGTAAAGTCGCTTCCATGTAGATGGGGATCCGACTTGGAGGCGTCTTCTATTGAATCCTATGGGTACAAGTCGCATAGAAGTCGCCTAGAAGTAGTACAGGAACCTTTTCAGACGTCTCCTTAAAGTTGGAGCGACTTCAGTCGTGTATATTAAGACGGCTCCCATTCATTTCAATGGGATTTCAAATGTCAAGCGACTTGGGGCGACTTGAGGCAACTCAAGTCGGATCGCAAGTCGCCCCTATGTGAACGGGCACTAAAAGAAAAAATCCCAGCTATGTTAAAATGGGAGAAAGAGCTACAAAAAAACATTCTCTCTACCACAGTGGCTCCTGGCAATAAAACACAACATCAAATCAGCAGCATGTATAGACCACTGGGATAACTCGAAAAAGATCTTACATAGATGGTACATGACCCCGATGCCTCTGCACACAATGAATCCGCGCTTGTCCCCTAGGTGCTGGAGAGAGTGCCAACGGAAAGGCAATCTCTTGCATATTCTGTGGGCAATCTCCCACTCTTCACACACTGATAGCAATACCGCAGGAGAAATGCTAGCACAGGCTTCCAGTATCCGTAGTTTCAGGGGCTGCACATCTCGTATCTTCACAGCATAGACAATTGCCTTCAGATGACCCCAAAGATAAAAGTCTAAGGGGGTCAGATCGGGAGACCTTGGGGGCCATTTCTCCTGCGGTGTTGCTATCAGTGTGTGAAGAGTGGGAAAAGAGGGTTGCATTGACAATCCAACACAATGGGCAGCACATTGAACACATTTTATAAGTGGGCAGAAACTTGTAAATAACTCATGAAATAATAAAGTTACGTTAAAACCAAGCACACCATTGTTTTTCTTGTGAAATTCCCAATAAGTTTGATGTGTCACATGACCCTCTTCCCATTGAAAAAACAAAAGTTGGATTCAAAATGGCCGACTTCAAAATGGCCGCCATGGTCACCACCCATCTTGAAAAGTTTCCCCCCTCACATATACTAATGTGCCACAAACAGGAAGTTAATATCACCAACCATTCCCATTTTATTAAGGTGTATCCATATAAATGGCACACCCTGTACAATGAAAACTGGTTCTAGTGATACTCATCCTGTGGAGCACCTACTTACTAAGTAAATCTTTCGCATCCCAAAGGACTCAAGAGTTGAAGCAAACTCACAACACTGTGTTTCTATAAAGAGTTAACTGGATACTAGTTTTGTTTGTTGTAATGGAACCAACTACACAGATTACCATATGCCACCCACTGCATGTGACCCCTGGCAGGGTCACAATTAAAGTTCCTAATCTTACAAACCAGGAGCCTGATCACAGTTTGTTCCCTATAGGGGTGACAGCCTCTCCCTCTAATTGAGGTCACGTTCATTGCCTTTCAGGAAAAGGAACAATTCCGATCAAAGGAAATGAGCACTCCTTAGTTTTTTTGTTTATTTGTCTATGTGTATCAAACTACTTCGAGATGTTTGATCATACTGTATGAATATGTCATTCCATAACTCACTGCTGTATATGTACAACTGTAAAATTTTCAATAAAAATCTATGGTTCAAAAAAAAAAATTCTCATCCGAAATTTGCATCGTGTGTAACAATGGAAAAAAAGGAGATTCATATTATGTAAGATACGTGGTAGAGGTGCACCGAATGGAAATGTTGGTGCCAAAACTGAAACTGCAGGATGCACTTGGCCGAAAACGAAAACCGAAACCAAAAATGAAAGTTTTTAAAAAAAAATATATATCTTTTTATATATAATTGTATTATATTCGTCTTTTTAAATTTATATAATGAATTTAAATGAATATGAATTTATTGTCGCCAATTAGCGGCCCCTTTAGCCCAAGAAAAGCGCAAGAAAATTTAAATTCTGTGTATGTCTTGCCAAGGAAAAATCCAAGGAAAAAAACAAGCTCTACTTACCAGCCAGCTTGAAACCAGCCAAATTAACCTGTCTAACAGTATGCGTTAAAAAAAGGGGATTGGTTACACACATTTGCAAATGCATGGGTAAGCCAGAGGACCCCGGCAAGGCTCCCTGTGACCCAGTGGTGTATTTAGGTTTTGTGCTGCCCTAGGCCTGACTAAGCTCATGCCCCCCCCCCCCCCACACACAGTTGCGGAATTCCGGCTGCCCGCACAACAACTCTTTAGTTGGGGTCTGCTGCCTGGGCCCTTTGGGATGCCTGGACCTCCTCATATGTATGGGCTGTCCCCATCTGATGGCAGCCCTACCTGTGTTATCATACCGGCAACATTAAAAGTGCAAGCCGACGGGGACTCTTTTCGTGCTGCCCCTCTGCAAATTGCCGTCCTAGGCCTGGGCCTTGTTGGCGTAGGCCAAGATACAGCATTGCTGTGACCTCTAGTCCTTATCTCTGACTAAGGCTGGGTTCACACTATCCGACAGAAAAACGGTCAGACTTTTGATCCTACTTTGCCCTGCAACATCGGCCCTACTTTGGTCCTACTTCCATCGGACTTGAATGAACAAGATAAGATTTTGCTCCAACTTTGAGATAGTGACTCGTCCTTTGACCAATCAAAACAATCCCAGTGTGATATAAATTCCTTTTACTGCTGCTGTAATCACCAAGTCGGATGTCACAAGTCGGATGGTTAGAACAAGGATCTTACTTTGATCCGACTTCAATGATATTCAATGGGCTGAAGTAGGACCAAAGTTGGACCAAAGTAGTACAGGAACCTTTTTCAAAGTCGGACCGACTTGTGTCGGACCAGTTAAGGCGGCTCTCATACTCTCATAGGGAAACTTTGATTTGGTGACGTAATGCGACTTGTGCTCACAATGTCGGTCCGTTTGTCGGATAAGTGTGAACCCAGCCTAATGAGAGACTCCACAGTGGGAACACAATGCATTCTGATAAGATAGATGAAGGCAGGTGGCCTGGAGGTTGCACAACCCTCCTTAAAGGTACAGGGACACACTGGACACCCAGCACATAGCGCAATGGCTGCAGAGGTGTCAGTACGTTTCACTGACCAAAATCAAGTATTTTTGGATATGTTTGTCTTCACACTGGCTGTTGTGCTTCAGTTGTGGTGTTAACGTCTTGCTTGCACATATTATCCTTTTCTTGTACCTTGTGTTGTTTCTTCTTTTTCACATTATGTGTTGAGCAAGTATTATGGTCAATCCCTTAAAGGGATGTCTAATAATGTTGAATATCTGTAACGATACCTTTCATTAAAAGCAAAAATTTATGGTTTAAAAAAAAAAAAATCTTGTTTGTTGCATTTTTGGTCAGTTAAAAAAAAATGCACCAAAAACGCACCTCCCCATTGAAATGCCTTAAAAATGCATCAATAGCTCACCCTTTTATGTTTTTAATGCGGTTTTTGAGTCACATGACGTCCATTTTCGGGGCCATTATCAGCACCTTTTTCTTTATTGGCAAAATGCCAAAAAACACCATTTCCGGCCAATATGTTTTGGCTGCCGAAATTTTGGTGCATCTCTAATACATGGTCATGTGATTCCTGCACCCCCCTCTCTTACAAAATTGTAAATATTGTTCTTTAGTAGTGTTTTCTTATTTTACTTCCATAAGTATAAGGATTCTTTCACACTGCCCCACTGTGGTGTGGCTGCAGGGTGGGTGTAACCACGGTTTTCAAGCAGGTTACCTCCAGCTTCCCATAGACTTCTATCATGTCCTGCATTTTGGAGTGTTTTCTTAAAGCGCACCAAAAGACGCGCATGCTGCATCTTCGGTATGATTTCAGAAAATGCACCAAAAATGCAGGACATGATAGAAGTCTATGGGAAATCATGGGTACACTGCGCCGCACCTGTGCTGTAGACAGAGGGGCAGCACCTTAGGGCCTCAAGCATGTTATGGTAGATATGACTGTAAGATAAGCACCTTTTTCCCCTCTTTGTTTCAATATAATATCAACCATAGAAAAAAAGCAGTTTATGCTATAATAACCACCCTTAACCCCGATAGGACTGATGAGGACACATCTAGTATTTGTTAAGAATGAAAAACCACAAAGTTCTATGGTACAAGGTATACCCAACAGGCGCGTATGTCTTTACTTTGTAGAAAATTGTACTATAACAAATGCATATATATCCCTGAAGAAGGGCTAACTTACAGTCTGAAACATGTCAGGTTTACACGCGTGACTCAGATTTGGACCAGCCCATCATCCCTGGATTGGGGACAAGCTGTCCACCTGCTCACGCGCCTGTTGGGTATACCTTGTATCATAGATCTTTGTGGTTTTTCATTGTACCATAGATCCTATACCATAGATTCCTGTGGTTTTTCACAATATTGTATGTCTTTTTCTCTTTGCATTGTGCATAAAATATTTTTAACCTTGTAATAAAGTTTATACCTTTTAACAAATACCAGATGTGTCCGCATCAATCCTAACGGGGTTAAGGGTGCTTTTTTTTCTAACAAATTGTTGGATTGGACCCATCTGGTCTTGCATTTACTTATTCCTCCAAACATTTCCTAGTCGATATCAACCATAATATTATTATTATACAGGATTTATATAGCATCAACAGTTTGAACAGCGCTTTACAACATGGGGGCGGATAATACAGTTACAATACAAATCAATACAGGAGGAATCAGAGGGCACTGCTCGTTTTCCCATGATGCAACCCAGTGGCGGCCCATCCATGTGGGGCGCAGGGGCGTCGCCCCCCTAATCCATGCGCCTCTCCCCTAATCTATATGCAGGGTGCCGGAAGCATGGATTTCTATGTTGTTGTTTTTTTTAGAAGCACATGAGGCTCTAATTGACATCAAAAATGGTGGGCTTGGGGCGTAGAGCACTGCGCCCTGAGCCCTCTCAGTCGTGTGACAATAGCGAATTAATATTCGCTATTGTCTTCCTTTTTCTCTTCCCGGGCAATCAGGAAGCGGGTCCTGAGACCCGATTGGCAAGGGAGTCTTACGACACGCTTCCTGTTCATCCAGGAGGAGAAGCCTTGGTGTTCTATCTCCCTCCACTTGAATGAGGAGCAGCAGCCCTACCCCTCCTCATCTCCTAAGGTAAGGCTACCTTCCCGTCCGTCACCCACGGGGGTGGCGCCAGGTGGTAGGCAGCAGTGCGAGTGAGGGGGGGTAGGGTGACTGTGGTGCTTGGTGGTGGTGCGAGTGAAGGGGGGAGGTTTGTTTGCCGCCCCCCCCAGAATATTGAGCACAAGCCACCACTGATGCAATCTCTTACCTTTACAGATACACCAGACTCCAGCAAAGAGATTGTTACATAGGCCGATAGAGTAATGTCATCGTTCACTCCTCCCTGGAACACAGAGATTACAACATTGATATTCACAATATAAACAAGTCTGAAAATTCATTAAGAAAAGCATCCTGGAGACATTAATCACTGATCGGTGGAGTCATTGATCAGTAGGTTATTACGCTACAGCATTTAATAAAAATTCTAAATTTCCGTTTTTGGTTCAGGCTTGGAAAGTAAATCACATTACAGTTTCTTATATCTCTAGGGAAGCTGGTTGATGTGAATGCAGGCTTTAGTTCCAATACCTGTACACCAGTTATGGCCCTTACAAGGGAGGCTAATACTCTCTGTTGTAAGATTTTAAAGAAGGCTACAACAAGAGCTGTGGGAGCATCCTAAACTTTAAGACACCCAAGATAGATAAGAAGCCCACCAGACTGCTTAAATACCTAAAATATTCCTGATCCTAAAATAGACTGACCCTTTAAATATACAGCACCCAACAAGTGAGAGCAAAACAAATCTGCCCTCAGCCTTTTCCAGGTAACTACAGCTTATGATCGGCTTTGACAGTCTGTAAAAATCCCGGTACTTCCAGGTATGAGAAAGCAAGTGAGATGCCCCCTGCCTCTTCTCAATATAGCCCATGGGGCCTGATTGGGTAATCAGTGAGGAAAGTAAACAACTGATGGAATTCTATCTATTCTATACGACATATTGTTATTTACTATGACCAAGTGATGAAGAAATTGGCGCTGTCTGTGTTTTTCACTGGTGGGTAACTGTGTATGTAGTATAATATAACACCCTATACAAAACTGCAACTGAGTGATTTGGGTCTTAAACACCTTAGGTACTTTATCATAAAAGTGCTAAGCGCTCAATAGTGCAAAAAAAATAATAATATATATATAAACTACAAAGTGCAAAAAAATCCATTTATAAAAAATCCATTTATAAAAAATGTTTCCTGTGGTAAAAAATATAAAAGAGTGAAAAAATGAAAAAATATATAAAAATATCAAAAATATATAAAATATATAGTCTCTTAGTTGTAAAGTTCAGTTTATATATGGGTCCTTAGAAAACTGTAGTGATGACGTGACGAACTCCAAAGTGACTTAGTGCATCAAATTCAAACGTTTTTCCTGTGCGTCAAAGTGGTTCCATGCGTGCTCCCCCTTATGTGTCCTTACTCACCAGAAGCCAATACCCCTACAGGGGTGACCCGCATGTATACAGCCCATGTTGCATCCTGGTATCCAGATATGGCACGCTCCTCAGCACGCTCCTCAGCACGCTCCTCAGCACTCAGCACGCTCCTCAGCACACTCCTCAGCATGCTCCTCAGCAAGCTCCTCAGCACCCTCCTCAGCACGCTCCTCAGCACGCTCCTCAGCACGCTCCTCAGCACTCAGCACGCTCCTCAGCACACTCCTCAGCATGCTCCTCAGCAAGCTCCTCAGCACCCTCCTCAGCACGCTCCTCAGCACGCTCCTCAGCACGCTCCTCAGCACTCAGCACGCTCCTCAGCACACTCCTCAGCATGCTCCTCAGCAAGCTCCTCAGCACCCTCCTCAGCACGCTCCTCAGCACACTCCTCAGCATGCTCTTCAGCACACTCCTCAGCATGCTCCTCAGCACACTCCTCAGCACGCTCCTCAGCATGCTCCTCAGCACGCTCCTCAGCACCCTCCTCAGCACCCTCCTCAGCATGCTCCTCAGCACGCTCCTCAGCAGGGAATCATGGCATGTTTGGAAAAGTGGATAAAAACACACATAGCGTAATCTAATATAAAGGTGTGTTTATTTGGTCCAAAAACATAAAAAAACAGCTAGAACATTTAAAAGTTTTGAAAAATCTCTTAAAACCATCTGAAACCAGGCTTAATGTCAGCACGTGGGCTGGGAAGAACCAGGTTCCCTTCATCTGGGCTCGTTTGCGTTCCACAGACGGTTAGGCTGGAACCGGAAGTGATGTAACGGCGTACCGAAAGCCCCGACTAACGCGTTTCGTCAAACGACGTCGCCGGAGTCGGTTGTTATTTACTGCCATATATTTCTAACAAACTTTACTGTACCTTCAAGTCATTATGAAAGAGTTTTCCCACATTTCTGAAGCAACCACTTTCATAGCGGTGCTCTCGTAGCCAGCTGAACGATTCATTCAAGTGTGTTTCATCTATGAAGATGTATGGACGAGCATTGCTGAAAGACTTCACTACGAAAGCTGTCAGCCTGCAATGAGGTTGAATGATAAATAATGAAGAAGAGATAATGTTCAGAATTTTGGCTGTTGTTATAAACTGTGGCTATATAGGGATATGGGGTAAAGCATGTCTTATGATACAATACAATGTATGTGCATACAATATTTGCTAAAAAAAACTGATGAATAATTACAATCTATTACTCTCCTGTACAGCTTCACATTGGGGTTGATTTACTGAAGCTGGAGAGTGCAAGTTCTAGTTCAGCTGTGCATGGTAGCCAATCAGCTTCTAACCTGAGCTTGTTCAATTAAGCTTTGACAAAAAAAAAAAAATGGAAGCTGATTCTGTTTCTATGCAAAGCTGCACCAGATTTTGAACCCCCCAATTTTAGTAAATCAACCCCATTGGGTCAATAGAGGATTGCTCAAGGTCTGAGGGCTTTTATACTTATTATATAATCTGTGCTGCTGATTTCCTGCAACCCTTCAGCAGCCACTTCCTATCCACATGCATGCACTCCAGCAAAGGGTGGCTGCCTGGCATTTCTCAGGGCAGGACCATCAGGTATTATTTTAATAAAAGCTACTGATTTAAAAAATGATTAAGAAATTACTTTCAAATTACATTAACATGATAAATCATAAAGGATTTAATTGATTACGTGTACTTCTAGCTCAATAACAAGCTTCACCTTCTCCTAAGTATCAAAGATTTAGAAATGTAAAACTGGAAATCTTTAGAACCCCCTTCCTGATAAGACTTAAAGCGTAACTCCACTTTTGTTGAGAAATAAAAATTCCCCTCTGGGTAATCTATGTACATTGCAAGGATTATAACAACCTTTATTGTACCTCTACTGTTGCAGATTCCTAACTTTTGCTATTCTGAAGAAATCCCTCTTGTTTCTCTTGTTTCTCTGTGCCTCTGTGCTAAGTGGGTCTGTGAGTGGTTTCATAATTATCAGTCAGCTGTGGCAGCTGCAGAGCACTAATGAGGAAATCTGCTGGGCCTGCATCCCTTTAGACGTGTTCCTATTGGGTGTATCTCTCCAAAAATGACATTTATGTTGCAGGGGATCTCTGACTTGTATCTTAGGCAGATGTCTGGGAAAATTGGTGAGCCAGTCACACAAGCAGGAAATGTTTCTGGGAAGTGGTCAGTACACATTCTGCGTACAGAACAACTCCAGGTAGCCATATTTTAATGCATTTTCAGAAAATTACAATGGCTGCAGATTGAAAAGAAAAGGTAATTTTAAATAACATTCAATCACAATATTATTTGTGTCGCAATTATATGCGCTATAATATTTTTTCTTTATTTGCTATTTTTTTCCCCCAGTGGAGTTACCCTTTAATTAGGGTATACATGTTCAGTTTTTTTTTTCGTTCAACTGAAAAAAACGTACCTGCGATGTACATTGTAGGAATCTCCTCTGCTGATCTAATGTATTCTGACAAGGGAGACCCACCCGCCAGAATACAAAGATCAGCACTCACACCCATTGGCTGCAAGAGCTGATTGAATGCTGGTTTTCCAGCATGGCCATTTGACAAAAGCTGGTCATTAGACTGGCTTCTGTTAAACAGACAGCAGTACACACGGAGCAAAAGTCGGCTGGTTCCTGTTGAACCAGACAATTTTCAGTCCATGTATACCCTGATTTAATGGCATAAGTCTTTGTGGCTTTGAAGTTCATCTGCTTCCATGCTCCTAGCAGGGGCGGATCCAGGGGGGGGGCAATGGGGCAATT
>BLSH010129741.1:113878-124202 GCA_018402905.1 Glandirana rugosa | reverse complement strand
GCTATGGATCTCTCCTCGTATCCCGGAAGGTTTTCGCCCTGCATTTAACGTGGGGAGATAGGCTCTGTTACAACGGTCCCTACGGTACATCAGCGTGGTGAAGAAACTACTTCCGAAGGCTACGGCCTTGGTCTCAAATCTCAATGGACTTTATAGTCGAGCTACCACCTTCTGCTGGATTCAACACTATTTTTGTAGTGGTAGACCGTCTCACAAAGATGGCCCACTTCAGACCTATGAAGGGCACCCCTACAGCCGCTGAAACTGCGGAAGCCTTCATCAAAGAAGTGGTGCGACTACATGGCATCCCTGGCAACATTGTCTCGGATAGAGGGGTGCAATTTACGTCCCGCTTTTGGAAGGCCCTATGCTCCTCTCTAGGTATCGATCTAGCCTTCTCCTCAGCCTACCACCCGCAGTCTAACGGACAAACGGAGAGGACCAACCAGACTCTGGAGCAGTATCTCCGTTGCTATTCCTCGTATGCCCAGGATGACTGGATCTCACTACTGCCAACTGCTGAGTTTGCTTACAATAACTCTGTTCATTCGGCTACAAAGCAGTCTCCATTTTGGGCAAACCTCGGGTATCATCCCACCTTTATGCCCGATTTACCTACAGAAAATGCCGTACCCGCGGCTCTGGAAGTTACACAATTCCTGGAAAGGAATAACAAAATTCTTCGGGAAACTATCGCTCAGACTCAAGAGGCCAGCAAAAAGAATTTCAACAAAGGAAGGCGGGGAGAACTTATACTTCAAATGGGTCAACGGGTCTAGCTGTCCACAAGGAACCTGAGGCTCTCCTGTCCCTCTAAAAAGATGGGGCCAAAATTCATGGGACCCTTCCCAATTAAGAGGAAAATTAATCAAGTAGCTTATGAGCTGGAACTACCTCCATCACTCCGCATCCATCCGGTCTTTCATGTGAGCCTACTCAAACCTGTGGTCAAAGACCTTTTCCCTGGGCGCAACACAGCTCCACCAGAACCGGTCTTGGTGAACGGAGAGGAAGAATTCGAGGTCGAGGCCATCCTCGACTGTAGGAAAAGAGGTGGGAACATTCAGTTTTTGGTGAAATGGAGAGGCTATGGACCTGAGGAGAGCTCTTGGGAGCCTGAAGAGAACGTGCATGCCAAGGAGCTGGTCAAAGCCTTCTGGAGAAGACACCCGACCAAGAGAGCCCGTTTGGGCATCCGGAGGCTGCCCCTTGGGGGGGGGGCAATGTTAGAAGAAGAGTGTGATAAGGGTTAATTGCATGTGGGTGTGGTTCCCTCTGAGTTGCTGAGAAGCAGCTCTATTTAAACGTCCTGTTTCCTGTAGCAAGTGTTGTTAGATCTATAACGTTTCCGTGACCTGTATCTGCTCTGAAGTGACTTCCTGCATCTGTGACCCCGGCTATCTTTGGACTTTGTTTGCTTTCTGCCTGCCCCGACCTCCAGCTTGTCTACGACCCCTCTCCTGCCTGATCCCGTGTACTTCCGCTGCCCGCACGTTGCCGACCCTGCCTGCATCCCGACCATCTGCCTGTCTCATCCTTCTGTACCGTTTTGCCAGCACGTTGCCGACCCGGACTGTACCACTACGCTTCTGCCAAGCACGAGCTTCAGCGGACCTGTACCCACCACCAGCGACCACGTCCAGCCCTCGTGCTCCCCTGTGCTCCCGAGCTCCCTGTCTACACTATCAGGGGTTCGCGAACCAGGGCCATAAGAGAGGTTGTCCCCTGCATAAGTCAGACTCGACCACCAGGTACATGACAACAGGACTGCATCACCCACATGGAAACCTGGGTGGGTGCCTAAGCCCTGGTGAGGACCTGAGGGACCACACACATGGAACATCCAGGTGATAATTATGTACAAATAGCCGGCACTCCATCTCATAGGAAAGATTTATTGAAGGTGCATATAGGAGTACATCAAACCAACGCGTTTCGGCATCAAGCACCTTGGTCACTTGGTGACCAAGGAGCTTGATGCCGAAACACGTCTGCTTTGCTGTACATATTTGAATATATACATGGACTTGTGATGTGAGGAGGACATCTTTAGTCTGAGCACCCAGCCTATGGATTCGGGACTTCACGTTTCATGCCTAAAGCCTCTCTTATCTGCTGAGCGCTGTTTCACCGGCTTTTCATCCAGGCGATATTGTGCTGCCTCCAGCAGTTATATGATCACTGCATTTACATCTATGATTAATTCCCACTTCATTAACCACTTGAGCCCCAGGCCACTTCTGACATTTCTCTCCTACATGTAAAAATCTATATTTTTTTGCTATAATATTACTTAGAGCCCCCAAACATTATATATTTTTTAAGCAGAGGCCCTAGAGAACAAAATGGTGGGTGTTGCAATTTTATATGTCACGTGGTATTTGTGCTGTGGTTTCTGAAATGCAAATTTTTTAATAAATACACTTTAATGAATTATACAGGGTGGGCCATTTATATGGATACACCTTAATAAAATGGGAATGGTTGGTGATATTAACTTCCTGTTTGTGGCACATTAGTATATGTGAGGGGGGAAACTTTTCAAGATGGGTGGTGACCATGGCGGCCATTTTGAAGTCGGCCATTTTGAATCCAACTTTTGTTTTTCCAATAGGAAGAGGGTTATTCTTTCATGAGTTATTTACAAGTTTCTGACCACTTATAAAATGTGTTCAATAGCCCATTGTGTTGAATTGTCAATGCAACCCTCTTCTCCCACTTCTCCCACACACTGATAGCAACACCGCAGGAGAAATGCTAGCACAGGCTTCCAGTATCCGTAGTTTCAGTATCAGTAATATTTGAAGTGGTTCTAAAGGCTCAAGGTGTATTACCTTCATGAATTCTATGCATGAAGGTAAAATACCTTCTCTGTGCAGCAGACCCCCTAATACTTACCTGAGCCCCATTACAATCCAGCGATGTGCACGAGAGCCTCGGGTCTCCGGGGACTATCCCACCTCATTGGCTGAGACAGCAGCGGGGGCCATTCCTGTGAATCGCAGCCAGTGTACCTATACGGAGAGAGGGGAGGGTGGGGCTGTGTCATGGCTCTGTGTATAAATGGACATGCAAAGCAGAAGCTCGGTAGTGAGCCTGTTTGGCTACCCCCTCAGCAAGCTGCTTGCTCTAGGGGGAGGAGGATCGGGGCTGCTCTGTGCAAAACCACTGCACAGAAAAGGTAAGTGTGACATGTTTATTCATTTTCTAAAAAATTGCCTAGAATATATCACTTTAAGACTTGAGGTGAAAAGATTTGATATATTTTTTCTTATATTACATATTTATTATATTGTGATATGTGAACAAGGTACATATATGGAAGGGCCTATTACTGGGACTCTGTTTAGTCTTAACTGGTTCCGGCCTGGCTTACGTACATTTACTGCTGCAGAGTGGCATGATCCCGCGAATCGCCGTTCGTAAACGGTGACGCACTCGTGCCCGCCGCACACTCCAGCAGTATGGCCGTGGCTTGGTCGGACGCCGGCTACCCGTGATTGCATGGCACAGAAGAGAAACGGGGAACCGCCGATGTAAACACAGCAGTTCCCCGCTCTGTCAGGCGGCATGTAAGAGATCTACTGATCCATGTCACTGGAATCAGTTAGATCTCTTATGCCCCTGGCAGCCCAGCCACATGCCTGATGAAGGGGTCCTGCGCGGATCATTCATTAAAGATTGGACTTGTTTGAAGATCCTGGTGTGCTGGTGACACTACCTACTTCACTCACAGTTAGAACACGCCTAGGGAACACAGTTAACCCCTAGATCTCCCCCTGCAGGTTAACCCCTTCACTGCCAATGACATTTCTACAGTAATCAGTGGACATTTAAATTTCTGATCGCTGTATAAATGTCATTGGTCCCAAAAATGTGTCAAAAATGTCCGACATGTCTGCTCCAATATCGCAGTCCCGATAAAAATTGCAGATCGCTGCCATTACTAGTAAAAAACAAAATAGCAAAAACGCCTAAATGAATTCTCATGGTTTGTAAACGTGGCAACTTTTGCGCAAAGCAATCAATAAACGCTGATCATGATTTTTTTTATCACAGATATGAGGAAGAATATAAATCGGCCAAAACTGATGAATAAATTCGTTTTTTATATATTTTTTTTTTAATATGTATTACAGCAAAAAGTAAAAAATATTGATTTTTTTCTTCAAAATTGTTGCTCTTTTTTTGTTTATAGCGGTGATCAGAAGTGACGCAGAGGGGATCAAATCCCACCAAAAGAAAGCTCTATTTGTGGGGAAAAAAAGGGCGTCAATTTTGTTTGGGTACAACGTTGCACGACAGCGCAATTGTCAGTTAAAGCGACGCAGTGCCGAATCGCAAAAAGTGCTCTGGTCCTACAGTGAGAAATCCTTCTGGTCCTTAAGTGGTTAATCCAGTACAGAGTTCATACATTAAAGGTATCAGCTTATATTCTAATTAGTGGGAATATAATTCTGGGAATGAAAGGCAGTCGTCAGGACTGGCGGGTGTCAGCAGATATTCTACACATTATTGTTAATCTCTATGCAAAGGTTAAAATAACAATTTTAAATAGATATTTTATCATTCGCAATGAGTAGCTCACCACTAGTGAGATATGTAATAGCTTTGTTCTTGATCTCATCGGTCAGCTGATGAGTCTTCTCCAGATACTGCAGAATGAAGATGTTGGGGGCAAAGAGGACCATGTTCTGCTCCCCACACCCATAAGGCATGGCCAGGAGTCGGTCCAGGTTCTCCAGTGCTGTGCCCATCAGATCTCCTATTAAAGAGACAAATCATAGAAACATAGAAAAGTGACGGGAAAAAAAGGCAGAGTAGTCCATCAAGTCTGTCCATTTTTTTTTCTGCTTATGTTATTTAGTTATTTTTGCTTGTTTTTTCGTAAAAATTTTTTTTAAGGCCTCATACACACGGACGTTTTTTACCGCCGCTTTTTTTAGCGTTTTCTTCAGCTCTCCATGTTAGTCAATGGCCCCATAAAAACGCTGATGTTTTTGAGCTGTAGATGGCATCGGCATTAGTGAGCTGAAAGTAGAACCCACTGCCAGCGCGTTCCGAGGCTGTAATGTTTTGGGGTTTTTGACGCTGATCATGCTGAAAAGCTGCAATAAAATCTACTGAACCATTTTATGTGGACTAGTTAAAGTGCTCTGTATGTCTTATTTTCAGCAATGTCTAAATATAGGAAGCAGAGGCGTAGCTTGAACCTTGTGGGCCCCGATAAAAAAGTTGACCTGAGCCCTCCACCCCACCACCCACCACTTCCACCTCCACCGTGCGTGCAGATACACCCACCGCAGGCCAAGATACTCAAAGTGGCTTAAGAGTTTTGAGTTCCCAGAGTTCCTCCTTACATCAGATGACAGGGATCACTGCTGGAGAATCAGAGGACAGGGACCCCTGGTGGCAGGTCACTTGGCAGAGCTCCTTTCCCATCCCAGTACTGTATACAGCTCCTCGCCCCCACACTACACAGGGCTGAAATCACATTCCTTTACACACAGTCTGTGAGACTTCACAGGGTGTATCTGGCTTTTATGTGGCCATTCTGACCTGTGAAATTCTCTGGTCAGAACGGAAGTGTAGTTGCAGTAGGCAGATACACCCTGTGCAGATCGTGGCTGACTGGCTGCGGTGTAAAGGAATGTGATTTCAGCCCTGAGTAGGAGGAGCTGTATAGAGTGCTGTAATGGGAAAGGAGCTCAGCAGCATGGCATCCAGGGTGGAGGGAGTGGTCAGGGGGCTTTGGGGGAGCTGGCGCAATTTAGATCTGGGGGAGCAAAGTCATGTGACATGAAATATGGAGGCTGCAATCCCTCAAGCTAGGGTTGCCACCTCATCCCTTTAAAAGTGAACACATATGAATTACACAGGTTCTGTGGCTGATTAAGGTGGTAATTAAACTCACTTGGTGACTTATCTGCATTTAATTAACCTCAGAATCTGTGTAATTCATATGTGTTCACTTTTAAAGGGATGAGGTGGCAACCCTACCTCAGGGACCCCTCAGGAGGTGTTAAGGCAGTGGTTCTTAACTCCAGTCCTCGGGACCCACCAACAGGCCAGATTTTAAGTATTACCTTGGGGAGATGCAGACTAGAATACTACAATCACTGAGTAGCAAATTATATCACCTGTGATGCATTTCAGTAATCCTGCAAACCTGACCTGTTAGTGGGTCCCGAGGCCCGGAGTTGAGAACCACTGTGTTAAGGGATTTGTTTTAGCAATTTCTGAAGGTTCCTCTGTCAGTGTTGGCAGGTGTTGGGGGAAGGTCACCTCCCGGAGGTAAGTCTTTACCCCAGTTGTCAGGGACATGGGGTAAGTGGACATCCCCGGGTGTGGGGTATAGAGAATCCCAGCTGGGGACTAGGAGACACTGAGCAGTGTCTTACCTCACAAGTGACATCAGTCCCATCGTAGCTACAGGACGGCACTCTCCTCCTCTTAACTCGCTGAGCTTGGTTACCATTCCATGTTGCCAGCACACAGCACAGACACTTCCCCATCCTGGGCTGTTCTCACCTGTGATCCTCTCTAGACAGGAAATGGCTCACAGCTTCTCCCCAGCCAATGAGAACGGAGGTGTGTGGACTGTGGAAGTCAAAGTGGAAGCCCAGTACTAGAGCGTGGCTGTGGGGCCCTAGGGCAGATCGGAGCTGGACTTTGTGGAGGATATGATAATATGACAGGGAGGCTGCTGGGGCCCCCTGGAGCTGGGGGCAGAGCTGTGATTGTGACCCCTGTGACCCCTTATGCTACGCCCATGATAGGAAGACCTAAAAGCCTCACCACTGTTGACAACATCACTTGTGTACTATCAATGTATAAAAAGATCTAAAGGCCACATCTTATTACTAGTGTACTATCTATTATTAGGATGAACTAAAAGACATATCTTAACTCTAGTATAGTATCCATGTATAGAAAGATCCGATGGCCACTTCCAATTACTAATGTACTTACTACTACTACTATATAATGTGCTATCAATGAATAGAAAGATCTGAAGCCCACATCTTATTACTTTGGAAAAATGCCAAAGTCTTCTTATGTATTTAATGGTGGAAGAACTATGTATCTATGAATAAGAATAACTAAAGGCCACATCCTAATGCTAGTGTACAAGTGTGCTGCCATTTTAGCACTGAAATCACAAGAGAGGTTTAGGGTTTGCATTTACGTGATTACATACAACTTACCCAGAACGGTTACATAGGCTCTTTCAGAATCTTTTAGAATATTCTCTGGAATTTGCAGAAAGACGTTCTCTGTCTTTGAGTCTCCTGATGTAAACACACTGGTGTTAGATTCACATAAAAGCAAAACAAGCAAAATACATTAAAGCGTTTGTTAACCCCCCAGAAAAAATGCTGCTCCTGTCTCTTTAATTAGTAGCATGGTGTTTTGTTTTTTAAATTATCCCTCTGTATCCCCTAAAATATCTGTTTCGTAATGCCAGCTCCTGCCTTCCCCTGAGTGCAGACCCCCTTTATAATATTAGCTGGCCCTGAGAGACCGCGGTCTGTGCAGTCTGCATCACTTGCAGCTTTCCTATTCTCCTGTGCCTGCCTTCAGCTACCCCCTCCTTCCCCTTCCTGTAATACATAGTCTCTCTCCTCTCTGCTCTGCTCTCCGAATTAACTTTAAAAGCTCCCATCTCCTCTGTATTAGAACAAGAAGTTCCCCTGTGTCCGTGTTATATCATAAATATGCTTATCTCTCATCTGTATAGATAACACACCGACTTCCTACACATGGCTCTCTCTCCCCTCCTCTCCAGCTGACGTCAGCAGCAGTGCTCCCCCCCCCCCCCCCCCCAGGAACTCTGGCTGAGCAGGGGACAAGAGAAAACTGACAGCTGATCGTAGGAAGAAGCTGTGTTATCAGTACAGCTAAGCATATTTATGTTATAACACAGACACAGTGGAACTTATTGTTCTAATACAGAGGGGATGGGAGCATTTTATACAAGTGACTTAACCACTTTAATGATATACAGTATCTAACAAAAGTGAGTACACCCCTCACATTTTTGTAAATATTTTATTAAATCTTTTCATGTGACAACACTGAAGAAATGACGCTTTGCTACAATGTAAAGTAGTGAGTGTACAGCTTGTATAACAGTGTAAATTTTCTGTCCCCTTAAAATAACTCAACACACAGCCATTAATGTCTAAACCGCTGGCAACAAAAGTGAGTACACGCCCAATTAGCCATTTTCCCTCCCCGGTGTCATGAGACTCGTTAGTGTTACAAGGTCTCAGGTGTGAATGGGGAGCAGGTGTGTTAACGTTGGTGTTATCGCTCTCACTCTCTCATACTGGTCACTGGAACTTCAACATGGCACCTCATGGCAAAGAACTCTCTGAGGATCTGAAAAAAAGAATTGTTGCTCTATATAAAGATGGCATAGGCTATAAGAAGATTGCCAAGACCCTGAAACTTAGCTGCAGCACAGTGGCCAAGACCATACAGTGGTTTAACAGGACAGGTTCCACTCAGAACAGGCCTCGCCATGAAGTTGAGTACATGTGCTCAGCATCATATCCAGAGGTTGTCTTTGGGAAATAGATGTATGAGTGCTGCCAGCATTGCTGCAGAGGTTGAAGGGGTGGGGTGTTAGCCTGTCAGTGCTCAGACCATACGCCGCACGCTGCATCAAATTGGTCTGCATGGCTGTCATCCCAGAAGGAAGCCTCTTCTAAAGATGATGCACAGGAAAGCCCGCAAACAGTTTGCTGAAGACAAGCAGACAAATGACATGGATTACTGAAACCATGTCCTGTTGTCTGATGACACCAAGATAAACTTTTTTGGTTCAGATGGTGTCAAGCGTGTGTCGCAGCAACCAGGTGAGGAGTAGAAAGACAAGTGTTTTGCCTACAGTCAAGCATGGTGGTGGGAGTGTCATGGTCTGGGTCACAGGGCAGTATTCCAACATAATAATGACCCCAAACACACCTCCAAGATGACTACTCTGTTGCTAAAGAAGCTGAGGGTAAAGGTGATGGACTTGCCAAGCATGTCTCCAGACCTAAAACCTATTGAGCATCTGTGGGGCATCCTCAAACGGAAGGTGGAGGAGCGCAAGGTCTCTAACATCCACCAGCTCTGTGATGTCATCATGGAGGAGAGGAAGAGGACTCCAGTGGCAACCTGTGAAGCTCTGGTGAACTCCATGCCCAAGAGGGTTAAGGCAGTGCTGGAAAATAATGGTGGCCACACAAAATTTTGACACTTTGGGTCCAATTTGGAAATTTTCACTTAGGGGTGTACTCACTTTTGTTGCCAGTGGTTTAGACATTAATGGCTGTGTGTTGAGTTATTTTGAGGGGACAGCAAAGTTACACTGTTAGCCTGCATTCACACAGGGGCAATCCGACTTCTGCAGACTTTGCTAGGCGACTTTCAGCGCGACTTCAGGCGACTTCAGCGATTTACAACGCGACTTCATGCCAGGTGACCTTGCCTGTGCCCAATCAGAGAAGGAAGGGAGGGGGTTGCACTGGATTAATTATTTTCTTTTCACTGTAAAGTCGCTTCCATTTAGATAGAAGTCGCCTTGAAGTCATGCAGGAACCAAGTCGGAGCATCTTCAGTAGTGTACATTAAGATGGCTCCCATTCACTTCAATGGGATTTCAGATGTCAAGCGACTTGGGGCAACTTAAGGCGACTCAAGTCGCCCCTGTTTGAATGGGCTCTTATACAAGCTGTATACTCACTACTTTACATTGTAGCAAAGTGTCATTTCTTCAGTGTTGTCACATGAAAAGATAGAATAAAATATTTACAAAAAGGTGAGGGGTGTACTCACTTTTATGAGATACTGTAGATCAGTGTGTGTGTGTGTGGGGGGGGGGGGGGGGTATTTCAGGAAGTTTTGTTCATTTATTTCAGTTCTTTTTAACCTAAAGAGCCTTTTAAAACACTTTAGAGTGGTAAACCCGTTTCACATATCCTTTTACTCTTTACTCTTTCCGAAAACAGTCGAAAAAACCACATTATCCAAAATTTTCCGAGAAATCCAATTTTTCTTGACTTTATTTACTTGTTTTGAAGGACTTTATGGGGGGGGGGGGGGGGTGTGTGTGTGTGTGACTAGATGTCATAGAGTATTTTCACTCATGTGGGGAGTGGAAAAACATTTATAAAATAAGATAGAAAAGTACACTGTTGTGACTTCTTTACTGTGAAACGATGTTACATTTCATCACTCATATGTCGAACATATTCTCGGGTAAGTTTGTCCCCGCTGAACTCAGCGGAATTCAACGGGGTTCAGCGAACTGTAGACTTTAGGGTAACTTCAC
>BLSH010129741.1:18605-29788 GCA_018402905.1 Glandirana rugosa | reverse complement strand
GAAAGGATTTATCCTAATCCCAGGGGAGGCGAGTTTGACAAAATAATTTTACAGCGCGAATCTCGCTGGATATATTTACTTAGGGCCACAGAGGCACCTGGCTTAAACGAAGCATTTAGTTTTAAGCCCTTTCTATAAGGTCTTGAAATGCAATCTTTGCTGTGGATACACAGGTTGACACGATACGACTACGCTAGTTATGGTTGTTCCTCCCTTTTTTTTTTTTTTTTTCTCTATGGGGATACGACAACATATATGTCCTATATCCAATACTGGCCAACCTCCTGCTTTATTATTATTATCTATTCATTTATTGATTATTTTGTTATTGTTTTGTGAATTGTTGGTTCCTCTTTTTCAGCCGAGCCTCCCCTTTCCAGATTGCATCTGATCTGTGGGATGGTGTTGGTTGCACCAGGGCCCCTCCCCCCGTTGCATACACGGCGCTTCCTTTTGGCAGCGCGTGTCTAGATGTAGGGACACACGCCTGGTCATGTGACCCTGCCGCAGTCATGCGGTGGTGCGCAGCCTATGGCTGGGGACCATGTCACATGACCAGGTGGGGGTTTAAATAGCCCAGACCTTGGGATGATCCGGAAGTGACGGTGGGATGATACAGGAAGTGATTTAGGAAGGTAAGAGACATGCGGTCTGCTGGCGCCATTACTCAAACAATATGCCCTTATGTTTAACTAATTTGGCTTTTATCCTTACTTTTTTAGTACCCATTTAGCGTTTTCTCCCGTTTATGTTGGGGACTATCGCATGGCTTGCGACTCAGTTCCCCCCTTTTCCTCCTAGCCCCTCCTGTTTTGGGGTACATTTGGTCAGCAATTAGGAGGATCGCTGTCTATTTTCATCCTTCCTTGGTCCTGTTTGGGTTTCATCTCTCCCCCACCGTCCTCATGGGTTCAACTTGTTTTTAAGGGTAGGTGTCTCTTTTCCATATATCGGGTTATATTGGACCCTATAGGGCTATTGGGGGAGGGGACAATTGGGCACCAGTTTAAGCTCTGTTACTTCATATATATATATTTTTTTTTCTTTACTCTCCTAGATGACTATATACTCAGTGGAGGGTCTAATTCCACCGAGGGAATTTTTCACTATGTACTAATAGTATAAAGTGAAGGTAAAAAATGTCTTTGCATTCATATATTTAATCAATGATGCCCCTTGGCTTTTGCTCCCTCTTAAATTTCTGAATACCTATTATTTATAATATTATCCCTACTTCTGATAGATAACCCTTTGAAGTCTGGATCTTGATAGACCCCTATGCTCGCCCCCCTGATTGCCGTCCTGAGCCATGTGGAGTTATATGTAAGCGCCTATATACTGTACATGTACTATAAATGATATATGGATCATAGAAAATTGCTAATGATGAATCTTTACTATATATAGTTTACCAATCTTTATTGTTTTTGAGTTATGCTAATGATATTATTTCTTTTTGACTAGTTGTCCCTGCAACTGACAGCCATAGTTTTGGAGTCCTGAGGAAGCTCATAGCGAAACGCGTTGACTCCTTGTCTGTGTATAACATACTATGGCGAAAGTATTTTACATATTTGTATAGTGTGTCTTGGTCGGGGCCCCTCGACGTATCGCTGGAGGCGACCCTATGTGGGGTTTGCACCACGCGGCACTTCGAGGACCCCCCGCCTGTGTTTTTTCTTTCTTTTAATTCATTTCTTTATGTATATATATTGTGTTGGATATGTATTTTTCTATGTACAAATAAAATATATTTTTTTATAAATCAATCTCTGCTATCTCGTGGTGTGCCCATTTAAAACGTCCAAACTATGTGGGGTGTCCCACAATTTTGTTTGTATTATCAAAGAAGTTCCTTATATTTCGCCTCCACGGCCAACACTTGAATAAAGCTTTTGGCCATGCTAGTCCATAATAGAGCCCATTCCTATTCCAATGTGTTACTGCCCAAGTCACCATCCCATTTGACTGCATAAGAGAGATTGGTATGCGCTGTTGATGAAGACATTAAAGAATATACCACAGTAATAAGGCCTGGGCCTCCTGGCATGTTCAGAAATGCATGCCCAAAAGCAGAGAAAGAGGAGAGATCAGTAAATGCCATTTGTTTGTAATTGAAAAAAAATGCTTAATTTGTAAGTAACTTCCTTAGGCTCAAGTTTGTGTCTTTTCTATATCACAAATAGGACTTCTAGGGGCCGGGAGAAGACTTATTTGTGCCGAAACGTGTTGGGCAGAGGCATACGCTTCCTGTTATCGGGTCTTGGAATGTTTACCACGCTCAGTTGGAGCTAGAAATTACATGCTGGTTTTAATCATGGAGATGTAAAAGGATTTTACACTCTGGTGGCTTTTATCTTTCGTGGGTCTCTATGTCTGTGATCTGTCGCTTTAGTAAGAGGATTGTGTGACTCGGATGCTGTGAAGAGAGAATTCCTCTATCCCTCCAGGGATGATTAGAGACCAGAAGGAGTTCATTTAAAAGAAAGCCTTTTGTGACCACCCGTAATAGGTGGTCATTGCATTGCGGTAAGGGCACATCTTATTCGTTTGGTGATGGTCCATCCACAAGGTGGAGGAATTGCACGACGGTGATGCTTTATATGGATTTTGGACTGTGTTCCATCGGTGACACCACATCATTTGGACTTATTACTAGAGTTGAGCGAACCCGAACTGTAAAGTTCAAGTTTGTACCGAACTTTCGGGTGTCCGTGTCCCGAATCCGAACCCGAACGTTTGAGAAAAACGTTTGGGTTCGGGTTCTAGTATTTTATCACGTATGTTGAATAGCTGCAGGGCAGCCAATCAGCAAGCGTTTCACTGGTTTTCTCTAGAAGCCATCACAACCATGCCTACTAATGGCATGGCTGTGATTGGCCAGTGCATCATGTGACTCAGCCTCTATATGAGGCTGGAGTCACAGTTCTGCATGTCACATGCTCTCAGGTTAGTGTAGGGAGAGGATGCTGCTGGGCGCTGTGAGGGACAGATTGTGAGGGACAGATTGCAGTGATAATAACTAGGTAGAGATTACTACTACTGCTTTGAGGGACAGATTGTAGATCTATAACATCTCATCCTGCATTACAGAACAATCTCTCATCCTGCATTACAGAAAGATCTGATTACAGAACAATCTGATACTGGACTAGGTAGAGATTACTACTGCTTTGAGCGACAGATTGCAGATCTAATAACATCTCCAATTTTTCTTCCTTTTGCAGCTCTCTAGCACTTTCCAGGACTTTTTTACAGTCATTTTTGTGCCGAAAAGTTTGGGTCCCCATTGACTTCAATGGGGTTTGGGGTCCGGGGTAAAGTTCAGATAACGTTCGGTACCGAACTCGAATGTTTCCAGAAAGTTCGGCCGAACCCGCCGAACCCGAACGTCCAGGTGTTCGCTCAACTCTACTTATTACTGTATTTTATTATGCACATGTCACTTGATATTGGATGCTATCACATCTATCATTTGGATTTACAAACTTTTTTATCATATCATTGTGAATTTGTTTATATTAATTTGCACATGTCACTTTGAATATTGATATTTTCAATCAATGTCACTTTAGTAGTTTATGAGTACAACATACTTTTTATATATAAATATTCAGTTCAGTATTTAAGTGGGATAGTCAAGTAGGTGTCAGATCATTTTGAAAGATTTGTAAGGCTTGAAGAAGATTCATTGCCAACTGTTTGATCTGAACTTCTCTGCATTTTTTTGGTGAGAGGCCAATTGAATTAATTTGCCTCTAATATTATCTTTATGGGCCTTCCAGACTGTTGCAAATGAGTTGAATGATTGGCCATTCATGGAGTCCTTCACAGTGTAAACCGTAGCAGGGTCGGTAAGCAGAGTGTCCCTCAGTGACCATGTCAAGCCAGACTTATCAGGCAATGGTAAATCAAATCTCAAGCCCACTATATCATAGACCATGGGATAGGGATGATAGATGCACTGCCAGTCATGGGGTGAAAAATATGATGAACCAATTTGTGGTCTATGTGAGAGTGAAATGTGTAAGATACAGTAGAAGGATGCTTTTCCCTCCAAACCTCTACAAGACTGTACTAAAGCAAAAGAGAACTGAACTTCCTGGCCATGGAAATGTCCACTTTGGATACAGTATGGTTACGTGGATCATGATGATCCTTATGAAGATACATGACTGAGTTTGATTTCCCACAAAACACTAACATAACTTGAGTGAGAGAGTCAAATACTCTAAGAAAATGTGTAAGGTATTCAGTTTGACCCAAATTAGGAGCACAGTAGGTGGCAAAATTATAGAAGAATCATAGATTGAACCCAACAGAACCAGGTACGGTACCTGCCATCAGGGTCAGCAATTAGTTTTTTCCACAAAGAATGTACAGAGTAACAAAAAGCTATTGTAAGGGATTCCTTGTTACAGACATTATACAGTTATATGCAAAAGTTTAGGAACCACTGACAATTTCCATGATTGTCATTTATAAATATTTCGGTGTTTGGATCAGCAATTTCATTTTGATCTATCAAATAACTGAAGGACTCAGTAATATTTCAGTAGTGAAATGAGGTTTATTGGATTAACAGAAAACGTGCAATATGCATCAAAATGAACTTAGACAGGTGCATAAATTTGGGCACCCTTGTCATTTTGTTGATTTGAATACCTGTAACTACTTAGCACTGATTAATTGGATTAATTTGAACACACAATTAGTTTGGTGAGCTCATTAAGCCTTGAACTTCATAGACAGGTGCATCCAATCATGAGAAAAGGTATTTAAGGTGGCCAATTGCAAGTTGTTCTCTTTGACTCTCCTCTGAAGAGTGGCAACATGGGGGCCTCAAAACAACTCTCAAATGACCTGAACACAAAGAGTGTTCTACATTATGGTTTAGGGGAAGGCTACAAAAAGTTATCGCAGAGATATGAACTGTCAGTGTCAACTGTGAGGAACACAGTGAGGAAATGGAAGACCACAGTTCTTGTTAAGGTCAGAAGTGGCAGCCACATAAAATATTGGAGAGGCAAAGGCGAAGGATGATGAGAATGGTCAAAAACAGACCACCTCCAAAGACCCCCAACATCAACTTGCTGCAGATGGTGTCACTGTGCATCGTTCAACAATTCAGCGCACTTTGCACAGGGAGAAGCTGTATGGGAGATGCAAAAGAAGCCTTTTCTGCACACACGTCACTAACGGAGTCGCTTGAGGTATGCAAACGCACATTTGGACAAAGATCGAGTTATTTTGTCATTAACAGGGGCGTTATGCATGGTGGCAAAAGAACACAGTGTTCCAAGAAAAACACTTGCTGCCCACAGTGAAATTTGGTGGAGGTTCCATCATGCTGTGGGGCTGTGTGGTACTGGGAATCTGGTTAAAGTTGAGGGTTGCATGGATTCCACTCAATATCAGCAGATTCTTGAGAATAATGTTGAGGAATCGGTCACAAAGTTGAAGTTTCGCCGGGGCTGGATATTTAAACAAGACAACGACCCAAAACACTGCTCAAAATCTACTCGGGCATTTATGCAGAGGAACAAGTACAATGTTCTGGAATGGCCATTCCAGTCCCCAGACCTGAATATCTTTGAACATCTCTGCAACCATCAAACCTAACTGAACTGGAGATGTTTTGTAAAGTGGAATGGTCCAAAATACATTCATCCAGAATCCAGACACTCATTACAGGCTATAGGAAGCGTCTAGAGGTTGTTATTTCTGCTAAAGGAGGCTCTACTAAATATTGATGTGATTTTTCTGTTGGGGTGCCCAAATTTATGCACCTGTCTAATTTCGTTTAGATGCATATTGCATATTGCAAAAAACAGGCTTTTCTGTTAATCCAATAAACCTAATTTCACTACTGAAATATTACAGTGTCCCTCAGTTATTTGATAGATCAAAATGAAATTGCTGATCCAAACACACAGATATTTATAAGTGACAATCATGGAAATTGTCAGAGGTTCCTAAACTTTTGCATACAACTGTATAGTGGTATCGAAAAAAAAAAGGGGGGGGGGATAGGGGTGAAAAAAAACTGAGAAGGGAAGATGGGGCAGAGAAAGTAAATAGTCTTTGTAACCTCACCTGGGGGATCAGAGGGCTCACAAGAAGAAGAAGGGTAGAGAGTAAGGTATGTAGTGAAAAGCTACATAGTAGGTCACCAATTAGTTACCACAAATCATGAATATGGGGGTACATACATGCTAAACCAGACCAGGTTAGGGGCACACACATATCAGTCACATAATGCATTAGCTAAAACATATACAATATAAGAGTAAAACTTTTTGGATCAAAGAAACCTCTAAATGGCACTTAAGTGGACTATTTTGAGCTGTATTTGCCTTGGTTGGCCATAAAGGCCACTTATAACAATAAGAATGTTAACTGGGCCTAGTATTGGTTAGGAGTTCCGCACAGAGTAGCACGCCAGATATTACTAAAACAAGGCATTGGCTCTTGTTCCATAGGAGAACTCCCCTCTCTGTATCATCTGATCCAATTAAATCATTATGATCAGGAACAAGGCTCCCATAGATATGTTAACAGAGCTAAAATGCAGGCAGGGTTGTTGTAGGGAGCAGTAGGCCCAAAAACAAAAGAGGTGCCCTGTTTGTGAGAATGGAGATGTCACCCAATAAGGGTTCCAATTAGGGTCACTGCAATCTTGTCATATTACAGTAACATGTAGACAGTGGACAGCATGTTCTGCTAAGGGAAATACAATGTAAGCTTGGCAGTGGTGCCATAAGATGTAAGAGCACCTCCATATCACGTTGTAGGGGTATCAGTGTTGTCACTTTGCAAAAGTACTTTCACATCTACCCTTACCAGGTCACAGATGTAAACATAACATCAAATAGTGAGCAAGCTCTCCCCTACCAGGTAAAGAACACAGGATATAATGTCCATGTTTATGCAAGAATGCATCCCCTCATTGTCCATAGAAAATGGTTTAACATCATAGCAAGGGACCTCTACAGTACCCACTCTCCTCTGAGGTCAGAGGGGCTCCTAAAAATGGTAACAAAGCCTAAACAGTGTAACTGAAGAAGTAGTGAGTGGAAAATCAAGCCCTAAACAGGTACATTCTGACCAATAACAAATGGGGTATACTGTACTTATCCTAATCCCGATAGATCTTCCACCTAAGGTACTTGAGGAACTATATTCCCTAGTTCAATAGAAATGCAGGAGCACATTGGTGTCGCGGGGGGAGGGCAGTGCAATATCACTGCGTCAAGCAGGTAAATAAGACAAAAAAAATATCCTTTATTATCACTTTAACTGAGAGAGAGAGAAAAACCCGTTAACTCACTTTATTTTTGAAGCACCTCTGTATTTTGAATACTGTTGAATCCCCAACAATTTCTCCATTTGGTAATAAAATGTAAACAAATACACGAAGCGATGATGATGTCCCGGGTGTAAGAGAAACCTTGATAGCAGTTTCACCATGTAAGTCTATGAGAGAAATGGTTACAAAGTTAATGTTTGGTAAGAAACTGTGGGCTCCATTCACAAAGTGGTATCTTACTGCATCCGAGTACGTGGTAAGATGCCACAGAGAGTTTTTCAAAACTTGTTTTGGCATTCACTAAAAAAGGCTACTAAAATACAGCATGAGTTATTTTATGAAATCATGCGGTATTTTAGTCGCGAAAACCTGTGGTAATTTACCATCGGCAGTAGCCGTCATCCTATACACAGGTTGAAAATAGCTGGTTGTTAAGAAGTGGGCAGCTTAACAACCAGTAATTGTCAAGGTTGTTAGGGAGCGGGCAGCCATTGCATCCTTAACAACCTATGAGTCAATAGCTAAATGTAAAAAAATAAATAAATACCGGCGATGAAAAATTTAAAAATTAACCGATTTGGGGTCTTCCCCAATAATATGAATTTTGAGGGGCATCCCCACACCACAATTTTTTAAAAAGTGGCATGGGGTGCCCCCCAAAAATCCATACCCGACCCATATCTGAGCATGCAATCCGGCAGGTCAGGAAAGAGGGGGGTTAGCGACCCCCACCCCCGCCCTGAACCATACCAGGCCACATGCCCTCAACAATGGGGGGGTGCTTTGGGACAATGGCCTCTTCCCCACAACTCTGGCCAGTGGTTGCGGGGGTCTGCGAACGGGGGGGTTTAATGGAATCTGGAAGCGCCCTTTAACAGGGAGGCTCTCAGATCCTGGCTCCCCCCTATGTGAATGAGTATGGGGTACATAGTAACCCTACTCATATTACCCTACTCATTCACCAAAAAATAAGTGTAGTGTAAATATAGACAGTAGACGGTTTTTGACAAGTCCGTTATTTTAAAAACAGAAATTTAGAAAAACAGTCTCCTGGTGTAGATCCATCATCAATCACAATGTCTGCCGCCTTGTGGCGTCACCTACCGAGGGCATGCTGGGTAGGTGACATCACAAGGGGGCGGGCGTCACTGAGTGGCCCCTGCCCCCTTTAAGAACTGTCATCGCATACTAGCTCATTATGAAATTCTTACCTTAGATCGATGCCATGGATCAGAGCCGGCACTCCGCTGACACGGCCGACATGTCTCCCGGAGTTATTTCTGGGTCCCGCGGTCACGGCACGGGCACTGAAGGAACAGCACCAGCGGGCCATTACTTCAGTGCGCATGCGTCGATGACGTCGGAGCAAGCATATACAGTGAATATCTCCTAAACTGTGCAAGTTTAGGAGGTATTCACGGTACCTACAGGTAAACCTTATGATAGGCTTACCTGAAGGTAAAACTGGTAGTACAGAGTTTACAACCACTTTAAGGGCACAGTGGCCATCTGTTCCTTAACAACCATGTTGGTTATTGGTTGTTAGGATGCAGAAGGCTGCCAGTTCCTTAACTATTGCATGCTGGGACCACTAATTATTTACTGCATGCATTTTTTCTTCCTTTTGTGAATTGACTTTCACGCCTGTTTTATGCAGTATTTACCAAGTGTTTTCGCTTTATGCCGTAAATACGGCATAAAGCAAGAGTGAATTGACATTTTCAGGATTGCATGCGATATTTGGAAAAACACTGAAATACCGCATGCCACCTGGTTCTGTGAATGGAGCCTTATATAAGATATTTCCCATTAAAGCTGAACTCCAGGCAAATACACATTGAATTTACATATAAAAGTAATTTCGCCCACCAAACGATGTTTATTTCTGCCCATCCAGTCTTGTGATTTACACAGCTCTGTCACACAGCACACTCCTGTCTGGCAGGGCAGGAAGCCTGTGCTGTCTTTGCTGCAGTTACAGGCCGTGTCCCTCCCCAAGTCTCTGATTGGACAGTGAAAGGAAAAGCAGCAGATCAATTAGCTCATCTCTCTACTCTCTGAGCTCTGCTGTACAGAGCTAATACTAAGACAAATCCAGGTATTTCCAGTGCTTACATTTTAAAAATACATTTACTGGTTTATTAATAAGTTGAAAGCTGCATTAAATTGTGTCTGTCCAGGGTTTAGCTTCAACTCAAACTGAAAATGATGGGAACAAAAAAGAGAAAGAAATAGAAAGTGGCAGAACACAAGTGTGAAAAGGAGATGATGGAGAGAGAAAGTAACAAAGACAGAACACAAATTACATCTAAACTGGTTTGGATCTTCTAAGAATGATACCAACGGTTCCATTTGCTCATACAACCAGGAACACATACCTGATTGGAACGCGGAGAAAACTTTGGACTTTGGACAGTACTGTGGTATCTGTAACAAGGGCTGGTATTGTTCATATAACCCACTTCAAATAAATATGTTTATGGGGGGGCGTGGCGCCCAGCGCGGAAGATGGCAGCTTGAGACTGTAGCTCCGCACGGCCACCCGGGACCGAAGACGACGAGCCCTTCCTCCGCAGCCGAATACAGCTCCAGACGTCAGGGAAAGGTGCCGGAGACATCCAGCATCCGAGCGAGATGACCCGGTGAAAGAAAGACATACACAACATCAAGAAGCTGGCGAGCTTCTTCCAGACGTCCGGCACTAGGCCGCAGCAGCATGGCGGCAGACAACATTTGCAACGACGCCTCGGAACATCGATCGGTGCAACAACGATCAGAAAACTCGTCAACAACACTACAAGGCAAGTAGGCAACCCCGACAGTGGTGACTCCTCAGGGAACTCCTCACCTTCCACAAGAAGCCCTGTCAAGGCTAAGGCCCGTAGAGAATCACCATCTGGGCAGCCGGACGGCTTAGGCATGGAGCTAGGCCCAAGCCAGACCTCCTCTACGGATACAGCCTCTCCAGCTATAGCTGCAGACCCAATCGCAGCATTCCCAACACAAGGGCAGCCTATCTCTGATATCACCCTCAAGGACATGCTCCTCTCCTTGAGATCTTCCCTTCAGACAGATATGCAGAACTGTATCCAACAATTTGAAGGGGATTTACACAGAGCAGAAGGCAGAATCACAAATATAGAAACATCCATGGAGGAGTACATAGACTCTCATAATGCTCTGATTGACGCATACTCAGCCCAAAACGAAGAGATAGAGTGGATCAAGGACAAAATGGCGGATCTAGAAGATCGCAGTAGGAGGAACAACCTTAAGATAAGGGGAATTCCGGAATCTATTCCAAATGATCAACTACAACATTTCACTAAATCCCTCTTCTCATTTCTAATCCCATCGTACTCGGCCACGGAACTTGCCATAGACAGGATCCATCAGAAGCCCTCATTCATTACCTCGGAATTACCCAGGGATACATTAATGAGGGTTCACTTTTACCAGACCAAAGAAGCCATAAAGACTGCCTTCAGACAAAGCAACAACCTCCCAGCGGAATATAAAGACCTCCAACTTCTTCCAGACATGTCCATATAAGGCGACCCTCCAACAACGAAACAGACTTCCGTCAGAAATACCGAAGAAACCAGACCATTTTCACTTGGGAGTAATTACATAGGGACCCATTAAGGCTCCATTACTTACTCCCGAAGACTACCTAGGACAGATACCGTTCAAGGCACCGGCTCATGCTACCCTAATCTTTACTCTTCTCCCTAAATCACTTTACAACATCAACTAGTAAACCTTATCTAAGGCCTTAAGGGGAATAGAATTCCAACAAGGAGGATGACGCTAGAAGATCTAGGCGGTAAAACAGGAACTAGGTGAGATAGAGAAGCAAAACCCGACTCATACG
>BLSH010129728.1:6776-20611 GCA_018402905.1 Glandirana rugosa | reverse complement strand
GGTTCATAGTGGTACCATTGTTTACAATACTAGCTGTCAGGTGATTGTACGTCGTTATTAGATTAGACTATTTCACTAGGGGTATGGGGTCAGGGGTGCATGGAGTAAGGGCTGCATGGGGTCAGGGGTGCATGAAGTCATGGATGCATGGGGTCATGGGCTCAGGGCTGCATGGGGTCAAAGGTGCATGGGCTCAGGGCTGCATGGGGTCAGGGGTGCATGGAGTCAGGGGTGCATGGGGTCAGGGGTGCATGGGGTCAGGGCTGCCTGGGGTCAGGGCTGCATGGGGTCAGGGCTGCCTGGGGTCAGGGATGCATGGGGTCAGGGCTGCATGGAGTCTGGTTCTGGGGTTCTGTCTGCTTTCCTAATTCCTTCAGTGAATTTCTATGACAATGTAACATCTGGGGATCACTTTATCAGATTAGATTATTGCTGCATGTTAGTGGACTGTCGATCATAACATTTGTTACCATGGTGATACTTGGATCACTAAGCGCGCGATCTTTATTTCTTCATAAAACAAGACGGCCCACAGCTCAGGTTCAGCACAAAGACTCGGCTCACCGCCAGCCTAGACCCGTCCTACAACAAGGTATGGAGTCTCCACCTGACTCTCAGCTTCAGAAAAAGTCCCAGAAATCCAGCAGACACTGTGTCCAGCTCCACCCCTCATACCCTGCCGCCTTCCTCAGGCCCCACCCCTCACACCCTGCCGCCTCCCTGCTGCCTTCCTCAGGCTCCACCCCTCACACCCTGCCGCCTCCCTGCTGCCTTCCTCAGGCCCCACCCCTCACACCCTGCCGCCTCCCTGCTGCCTTCCTCAGGCCCCACCCCTCACACCCTGCCGCCTCCCTGCTGCCTTCCTCAGGCTCCACCCCTCACACCCTGCCGCCTCCCTGCTGCCTTCCTCAGGCCCCACCCCTCACACCCTGCCGCCTCCCTGCTGCCTTCCTCAGGCTCCACCCCTCACTCCCCTGCCGCCTCCCTGCTGACCTCTTCAGGCTCCGCCCCTCATACTCTGCTGCCTCCCTGCTGCCCTCCTCAGGCTCCACCCCTCATCCCCCTGCCACCACCCTGCTGCCCCCATCAGGCCTCTCTTGCCAATCCTGGGTAGTTAAAAGTACTCTTTATCATCCCCTTAAAGGGACCACAACCCAAAAATGGGGACCCCTATTTACCATCCCCGATGTCCTGTACACCATGGAATCCCAATGATTGTGACTATGGGGGATTCGCCATGATTGGGGGATGAGATAATTCCGGCAGCCATACAGATAACTCCGGACACAGATGGCTGACCGTCCGACACCATGGATTTATCTCTCTGAGCCCTCCTACAATAATGGTACAACCCGCTGATCCCGCCAGGAGATCTGTTTTTTGTCCACTTCCTGTTATAGGATGACAGTGCTGCTGGTTCTGCATGGAAATCACATGGTAGTGTTGTCACCCTTCAGAGGGACGTCAATGGGGTTCAGGAAGAATACAGTCTGAGCTCCGGGTGACACTGAGGCCATCACAGCAACAGGTGTGTTCTATTAAACCATATAACCGATCGATGACCTTTGTACCCCCCCCGGCCTTGTCCAATGGTTTGTCCCAACTCCTCTAACTGCCACTTGTACTGGACAGCTTGGTACTCATGTATTGTATATGAGGAGACAATTATAAATAAAGATTTGTGAGAAGAAAAATCACCGAGATGAATCTACAATAGAGATCCCAGCAAGAACATCGATCGTCTACCAAATACAACGATAATCGTCTCAAACAAGAAAATTATCAACACGCCTGGAAATAATTCATCAGGAAAGTTTTATAGGAGGAAATAAAAAATAATAACGACCCCAACAGGACCAGAGAGGAGGAAAGTCCCAAAACTAAGAGACGAACGATAAAATATCTACAAGAGACGATCGTAACGAGGAGAATAATGGGAGAACTCCCACCACACAACATGCAATCAGAAAATATCAGACGATCGGTCATCAGAATCAATAATAGAGTATCAATCAGACGATCGGTCATCAGAATCAATAATAGGGTATCAATCAGACGATCGGTCATCAGAATCAATAATTAAATATCAATCAGACGATCGGTCATCAGAATCAATAATAGAGTATCAATCAGACGATCGGTCATCAGAATCAATAATAGAGTATCAATCAGAGATCGGTCATCAGAATCAATAATTAAATATCAATCAGACGATCGGTCATCAGAATCAATAATTAAATATCAATCAGACGATCGGTCATCAGAATCAATAATGAAATATCAATCAGAGATCGGTCATCAGAATCAATAATTAAATATCAATCAGACGATTGGTCATCAGAATCAATAATTAAATATCAATCAGGCGATCGGTCATCAGAATCAATAATTAAATATCAATCAGATGATCGGTCATCAGAATCAATAATAGAGTATCAATCAGACGATCGGTCATCAGAATCAATAATTAAATATCAATCAGACGATCGGTCATCAGAATCAATAATAGGGTATCAATCAGAGATCGGTCATCAGAATCAATAATTAAATATCAATCAGACGATCGGTCATCAGAATCAATAATTAAATATCAATCAGACGATCGGTCATCAGAATCAATAATGAAATATCAATCAGACGATCGGACATCAGAATCAATAATTAAATATCAATCAGGCGATCGGTCATCAGAATCAATAATTAAATATCAATCAGACGATTGGTCATCAGAATCAATAATTAAATATCAATCAGGCGATCGGTCATCAGAATCAATAATGAAATATCAATCAGACGATCGGTCATCAGAATCAATAATGCAATATCAATCAGATGATCGGTCATCAGAATCAATAATGAAATATCAATCAGACGATCGGTCATCAGAATCAATAATAGGGTATCAATCAGACGATCGGTCATCAGAATCAATAATTAAATATCATTCAGAGATCGGTCATCAGAATCAATAATTAAATATCAATCAGACGATCGGTCATCAGAATCAATAATAGAGTATCAATCAGACGATCGGTCATCAGAATCAATAATAGGGTATCAATCAGACGATCGTCATCAGAATCAATAATAGGGTATCAATCAGACGATCGTCATCAGAATCAATAATAGAGTATCATTCAGAGATCGGTCATCAGAATCAATAATTAAATATCAATCAGACGATCGGTCATCAGAATCAATAATTAAATATCAATCAGATGATCGGTCATCAGAATCAATAATTAAATATCAATCAGACGATCGGTCATCAGAATCAATAATTAAATATCAATCAGACGATCGGTCATCAGAATCAATAATTAAATATCATTCAGAGATCGGTCATCAGAATCAATAATTAAATATCAATCAGACGATCGGTCATCAGAATCAATAATAGAGTATCAATCAGACGATCGGTCATCAGAATCAATAATAGGGTATCAATCAGACGATCGTCATCAGAATCAATAATAGGGTATCAATCAGACGATCGTCATCAGAATCAATAATAGAGTATCATTCAGAGATCGGTCATCAGAATCAATAATTAAATATCAATCAGACGATCGGTCATCAGAATCAATAATTAAATATCAATCAGATGATCGGTCATCAGAATCAATAATTAAATATCAATCAGACGATCGGTCATCAGAATCAATAATTAAATATCAATCAGACGATCGGTCATCAGAATCAATAATTAAATATCATTCAGAGATCGGTCATCAGAATCAATAATTAAATATCAATCAGACGATCGGTCATCAGAATCAATAATTAAATATCAATCAGACGATCGGTCATCAGAATCAATAATTAAATATCAATCAGACGATCGGTCATCAGAATCAATAATGAAATATCAATCAGACGATCGGTCATCAGAATCAATAATAGAGTATCAATCAGAGGATCGGTCATCAGAATCAATAATTAAATATCAATCAGAGGATCGGTCATCAGAATCAATAATTAAATATCAATCAGATGATCGGTCATCAGAATTAATAATAGGGTATCAATCAGACGATCGGTCATCAGAATCAATAATTAAATATCAATCAGACTATCGGTCATCAGAATCAATAATTAAATATCAATCAGACGATCGGTCATCAGAATCAATAATAGGGTATCAATCAGACGATCGGTCATCAGAATCAATAATAGGGTATCAATCAGAGGATCGGTCATCAGAATCAATAATAGAGTATCAATCAGACGATCGGTCATCAGAATCAATAATAGGGTATCAATCAGACGATCGGTCATCAGAATCAATAATTAAATATCAATCAGACGATCGGTCATCAGAATCAATAATAGGGTATCAATCAGACGATCGGTCATCAGAATCAATAATAGGGTATCAATCAGACTATCGGTCATCAGAATCAATAATAGAGTATCAATCAGAGATCGGTCATCAGAATCAATAATAGAGTATCAATCAGAGGATCGGTCATCAGAATCAATAATAGAGTATCAATCAGACGATCGGTCATCAGAATCAATAATAGGGTATCAATCAGACGATCGGTCATCAGAATTAATAATAGGGTATCAATCAGACGATCGGTCATCAGAATCAATAATTAAATATCAATCAGACTATCGGTCATCAGAATCAATAATTAAATATCAATCAGACTATCGGTCATCAGAATCAATAATAGAGTATCAATCAGAGATCGGTCATCAGAATCAATAATAGGGTATCAATCAGAGATCGGTCATCAGAATCAATAATAGGGTATCAATCAGACGATCGGTCATCAGAATCAATAATAGGGTATCAATCAGACGATCGGTCATCAGAATCAATAATAGAGTATCAATCAGAGATCGGTCATCAGAATCAATAATAGAGTATCAATCAGAGATCGGTCATCAGAATCAATAATAGGGTATCAATCAGACGATCGGTCATCAGAATCAATAATAGGGTATCAATCAGACGATCGGTCATCAGAATCAATAATTAAATATCAATCAGACTATCGGTCATCAGAATCAATAATAGAGTATCAATCAGACGATCGGTCATCAGAATCAATAATTGGGTATCAATCAGAGGATCGGTCATCAGAATCAATAATAGAGTATCAATCAGAGGATCGGTCATCAGAATCAATAATAGGGTATCAATCAGACGATCGGTCATCAGAATCAATAATAGGGTATCAATCAGACGATCGGTCATCAGAATCAATAATAGGGTATCAATCAGAGGATCGGTCATCAGAATCAATAATAGGGTATCAATCAGACGATCGGTCATCAGAATCAATAATAGGGTATCAATCAGAGGATCGGTCATCAGAATCAATAATAGGGTATCAATCAGAGGATCGGTCATCAGAATCAATAATAGGGTATCAATCAGACTATCGGTCATCAGAATCAATAATAGGGTATCAATCAGACGATCGGTCATCAGAATCAATAATAGGGTATCAATCAGAGATCGGTCATCAGAATCAATAATAGGGTATCAATCAGACGATCGGTCATCAGAATCAATAATAGGGTATCAATCAGACGATCGGTCATCAGAATCAATAATAGGGTATCAATCAGACTATCGGTCATCAGAATCAATAATAGGGTATCAATCAGAGGATCGGTCATCAGAATCAATAATAGGGTATCAATCAGATGATCGGTCATCAGAATCAATAATAGGGTATCAATCAGACTATCGGTCATCAGAATCAATAATAGGGTATCAATCAGAGGATCGGTCATCAGAATCAATAATAGGGTATCAATCAGATGATCGGTCATCAGAATCAATAATAGGGTATCAATCAGATGATCGGTCATCAGAATCAATAATAGGGTATCAATCAGAGGATCGGTCATCAGAATCAATAATAGGGTATCAATCAGACGATCGGTCATCAGAATCAATAATAGGGTATCAATCAGACTATCGGTCATCAGAATCAATAATAGGGTATCAATCAGAGGATCGGTCATCAGAATCAATAATAGGGTATCAATCAGACGATTGGTCATCAGAATCAATAATAGGGTATCAATCAGATGATCGGTCATCAGAATCAATAATAGGGTATCAATCAGACGATCGGTCATCAGAATCAATAATAGGGTATCAATCAGATGATCGGTCATCAGAATCAATAATAGAGTATCAATCAGACGATCGGTCATCAGAATTAATAATAGGGTATCAATCAGACGATCGGTCATCAGAATCAATAATAGGGTATCAATCAGACGATCGGTCATCAGAATCAATAATAGGGTATCAATCAGATGATCGGTCATCAGAATCAATAATAGGGTATCAATCAGATGATCGGTCATCAGAATCAATAATAGGGTATCAATCAGACGATCGGTCATCAGAATCAATAATAGGGTATCAATCAGACGATTGGTCATCAGAATCAATAATAGGGTATCAATCAGACGATCGGTTATCGGTAGCACATTCTTCAGCAGTCAGATGAGAACGATCAATCAATAGATCAATATTCTACCTCAGAGTCCATCATGGAAACAAAGTAACAATCCATAGAATAAAAAGCCCACCGAGCACCGCCGACCGCCGACAAGCCGGCAACCCTGAGAGGATGGAAAGATTAGAAGACGGAGCGCCACCACGAGACCCCCAGAAGAGCACTGAAGGACATTGGAGCATCACAGCCATGTATGGAGAGAAGACCACCGATCTCCGTCACCTACAAGACATCCGGCACAGCAGCAGGCAGTCCCAGTGGCACAGACAGAAGCAATGAACGATCCACTCTCTGCTGACCATGGAGCCGGGAACAATGGAGCCCATTCATCCCCAATCTACCGGACACAAGCAGGTTACAAAGAAGAGTAACCGAATCCTTCACTACAGCCCACGAGGGATCTCACCCAATAAATATTTCATGACAACTCTTCCAGCTCACCCGTGAATGGTGCCAGCCCCCCCCCCCACCGGTCATCCAACACCATCCAAGATCCCGGCAGGTATTACAGACGATAATCCGCGCTTTCTGTATTCATCAAACACTAAACCAGAAAATAACTAGAAACCTGGAGGGGGTAAGGAGAAATGTCCCCCCAAACAGGAGATGGCACTAAACCTGGAGGTACGAGAACTGGAATCCCCACTCAGGACCGGACCTGTCACCCATGGCAGGGCCTCCACCCAGGACAGAGCCTTCACCCAGGACAGGAACTCCACCAAGGACAGGACCTTTACCCACGACAGGGCCTCCACCCAGGACAGAGCCTTCACCCAGGACAGGAACTCCACCAAGGACAGGAACTCCACCAAGAAAAAGACCTTTACCCACGACAGAGCCTCCACCCAGGACAGGAACTCCACCAAGAACAAGACCTTTACCCACGACAGGGCCTCCACCCAGGACAGAGCCTCCACCCAGGACAGGAACTCCACCAAGGACAAGACCTTTACCCACGACAGGGCCTCCACCCAGGACAGAGCCTCCACCCAGGACAGGAACTCCACCAAGAACAAGACCTTTACCCACGACAGGGCCTCCACCCAGGACAGAGCCTCCACCCAGGACAGGAACTCCACCAAGGACAGGACATTTACCCACGACAGGGCCTCCACCCAGGACAGAGCCTCCACCCAGGACAGGAACTCCACCAAGGACAGGACCTTTACCCACGACAGGGCCTCCACCCAGGACAGAGCCTTCACCCAGGACAGGAACTCCACCAAGGACAGGAACTCCACCAAGGACAGGACCTTTACCCACGACAGGGCCTCCACCCAGGACAGAGCCTTCACCCAGGCCAGAGCCCCCACCCAGGACAGGAACTCCATCAAGGACAGGACCTTTACCCAGGACAGGGCCTCCACCCAGGACAGAGCCTCCACCCAGGACAGGAACTCCACCAAGGACAAGACCTTTACCCACGACAGGGCCTCCACCCAGGACAAAGCCTTCACCCAGGACAGGAACTCCACCAAGGACAGGACCTTTACCCACGACAGGGCCTCCACCCAGGACAGAGCCTCCACCCAGGACAGGAACTCCACCAAGGACAGGACCTTTACCCACGACAGGACATTTACCCAGGACAGGGCCTCCACCCAGGACAGAGCCTCCACCCAGGCCAGAGCCCACCCAGGCCAGAGCCCCCACCCAGGACAGGACCTCCACTCAGGACAGAACCACCACCCAGGACAGGGCCCCTACTCAGGACAGGACCTCCACCCAGGCCAGAGCCCCTACCCAGGACAGGACCTCCACTCAGGACAGAACCACCACCCAGGACAGGGCCCCCACCCAAGAAAGAGCCTCGACCCAGGACAGAGCCCCCACCCAGGACAGAGCCCCCCACACAGGACAGGGCCCCCACCCAAGACAGGATCCCCACCCAGGAAAGGGCCTTCACCCAGGACAGAGCCCCCCACACATGACAGGGCCCCCACCCAGGACAGGACCTCCACCCAGGCCAGAGCCCCTACCCAGGACAGGACCTCCACTCAAAAACAGAACCACCACCCAGGACAGGGCCCCCACCCAGGACAGGACCTCCACCCAGGCCAAAGCCCCTACCCAGGACAGGACCTCCACTCAGGACAGAACCACCACCCAGGACAGGGCTCCCACCCAGGAAAGAGCCTCGACCCAGGACAGAGCCTTCACCCAGGACAGAGCCCCCCACACAGGACAGGGCCCCAACCCAAGACAGGACCCCCACCCAGGAAAGAGCCTCCACCCAGGACAGAGCCTCCACCCAGGACAGAGCCTCCACCCAGGACAAAACCTCTACCAGCACAGAGCCTCCACCCAGGACAGGGACCCCCCCAGAACAGGTACCCTCAGGGTTCAGATCTTCTTCCATCGGTAGAGTCATTGGAGGCCAGGGGAGTCTCAGGAGTTTCTCAGAAACTCGGCTTCCAATCCTCCCAGCTCTCGCCCTCTATACACCCCATTATTATAATTTATATCCGGTTTCCCGCAGGACGCTATGAGAAGAACATGCAGACCGCTGACAGTAGGAGAACCCAAAATCACACTTTTCATCACTCGCCAGGGGAGGAAATTCCAGAATTCAAATCTCCCCTCCTGAATTCTAACAATGATCACCTGTCACCCTCTGCCATATATCTTCCTCATGGACACCCAGATATACCATATATACAAGATATACAACATATGAGATATACCATATATACAAGATATACAACATATGAGATATACCATATATACAAGATATACAACATATGAGATATACCATATATACAAGCTATACAATATAGAAGATACAGTATAGGATGTATGAGATATGCGAGGTATGAGACATAGGAGGTATAAGATGTAGAAGGTGTGAGATGTAGGAGGGGTGAGATGTAGGAGGCGTGAGATGTAGGAGGGGTGAGATGTAGGAGGGGTGAGATGTAGGGGGTGTGAGATGTAGGAGGTGTGAGATGTAGAAGGTGTGAGATGTAGGAGGGGTGAGATGTAGGGGGTGTGAGATGTAGGAGGCGTGAGATGTAGGAGGGGTGAGATGTAGGGGGTGTGAGATGTAGGAGGGGTGAGATGTAGGAGGGGTGAGATGGAGGTGTGAGGTATAGGAGGTATGAGGTATGAGATGTAGGAGGTAGGAGGTATGAGATGTATGAGGTATAGGAGGTATGAGGTATAGGAGGTATGAGATATGCGAGGTATGAGATATGAGGTATAGGAGGTATGAGGTATAGGAGGTATGAGATATGCGAGGTATGAGATATGAGGTATAGGAGGTATGAGGTATAGGAGGTATGAGGTATAGGAGGTATGAGGTATACGAGGTATGAGGTATGCGAGATATGAGGTATAGGAGGTATGAGGTGTATGAGATGTAGGAGGTATGAGATGTAGGAGGTATGAGATGTATGAGGTATAGGAGGTATGAGGTATAGGAGGTATGAGGTGTATGAGATGTAGGAGGTATAAGATGTAGGAGGTATGAAGTATAGGAGGTATGAGGTATAGGAGATATGAGATGTATGAGGTATAGGAGGTATGAGGAATGCGAGGTATGAGATATGCAAGGTATGAGGTATAGGAGGTATAAGATATGCGAGGTATGAGATATGAGGTATAGGAGGTATGAGGTATACGAGGCATGAGGTATAGGAGGTATGAGGTATGAGGTATAGGAGGTATGAGGTGTATGAGGTATGAGAGGTATGAGGTATGAGATGTAGGAGGTATGAGGTATAGGAGGCATGAGGTATAGGAGGTATGAGGTATGAGGTATAGGAGGTATGAGGTGTATGAGGTATGAGATGTAGGAGGTATGAGATGTAGGAGGTATGAGGTATACGAGGCATGAGGTATAGGAGGTATGAGGTATGAGGTATAGGAGGTATGAGGTGTATGAGGTATGAGATGTAGGAGGTATGAGATGTAGGAGGTATGAGATGTATGAGGTATAGGAGGTATGATGTATAGGAGGTATGAGGTATACGAGGTATGAGGTATAGGAGGTATGATGTATAGGAGGTATGAGGTATACGAGGTATGATGTATAGGAGGTATGAGGTATACGAGGTATGAGGTATACGAGGTATGAGGTATGAGATATGCGAGGTATGAGATATGAGGTATAGAAGGTATGAGGTATAGGAGGTATGAGGTATAGGAGGTATGAGGTATACGAGGTATGAGGTATAGGAGGTATGAGGTATACGAGGTATGAGATGTAGGAGGTATGAGGTATACGAGGTATGAGATATGCAAGGTATGAGATATTCCAGCTGTTGTGAAACTACAAGTCCCATCATGCCTCTGCCTGTGGGAGCCATGCTTGTAACTGTCAGCCTTGCAATATCTCATGGGACTTGTAGTTTCGCAACAGCTGGAGGGCCGCCAGTTTGACACCTGTGAGATATAAGGTACAGGAGGTATGAGGTATAGGAGGTATGAGGTATACGAGGTATGAGGTATGAGAGGTATGAGGTATACGAGGTATGAGAGGTATGATGTATACAAGGTATTAGGTATGAGATGTACGAGGTATGAGATGTAGGAGGTATGAGATGTAGGAGGTGTGAGGTATACGGGGTATGAGGTATACAAGGTATGAGGTATACGAGGTATGAGATGTAGGAGGTATGAGATGTAGGAGGTATGAGATGTAGGAGGTATGAGATGTAGAAGGTATGAGATGTAGGAGGTATGAGGTATTAGATGTACGAGGTATGAGGTATACGAGGTATGAGGTATACGAGATATGAGGTATAGAAGGTATGAGGTATGAGATGTAGGAGGTATGAGATGTACGAGGTATGAGATGTAGGAGGTATGAGAGGTATGAGATGTAGAAGGTATGAGATGTAGGAGGTATGAGGTATGAGATGTAGAAGGTATGAGGTATGAGATGTAGAAGGTATGAGGTATGAGATGTAGAAGGTATGAGGTATGAGGTATACGAGGTATAGGAGGTATGAGATGTAGAAGGTATACGAGGTATGAGAGGTATGAGGTATACGAGGTATGAGGTATGAGATGTAGAAGGTATACGAGGTATGAGAGGTATGAGGTATACGAGGTATGAGAGGTATGAGGTATACAAGGTATAGGAGGTATGAGGTATATGAGGTATGAGAGGTATGAGGTATACAAGGTATAGGAGGTATGAGGTATACGAGGTATGAGAGGTATGAGGTATACAAGGTATAGGAGGTATGAGGTATACGAGGTATGAGATGTAGAAGGTATGAGGTATACGAGGTATGAGGTATACGAGGTATGAGATGTAGAAGGTATGAGGTATACGAGGTATGAGATGTAGAAGGTATGAGGTATACGAGGTATGAGGTATACGAGGTATGAGGTATGAGAGGTATGAGGTATAGAAGGTATGAGGTATGAGATGTAGAAGGTATGAGATGTAGGAGGTATGAGGTATGAGATGTAGGAGGTATGAGGTATGAGATGTAGAAGGTATGAGGTATGAGGTATACGAGGTATAGGAGGTATGAGATGTAGAAGGTATACGAGGTATGAGAGGTATGAGGTATACGAGGTATGAGGTATGAGATGTAGAAGGTATACGAGGTATGAGAGGTATGAGGTATACGAGGTATGAGAGGTATGAGGTATACAAGGTATAGGAGGTATGAGGTATATGAGGTATGAGAGGTATGAGGTATACAAGGTATAGGAGGTATGAGGTATACGAGGTATGAGAGGTATGAGGTATACAAGGTATAGGAGGTATGAGGTATACGAGGTATGAGATGTAGAAGGTATGAGGTATACGAGGTATGAGGTATACGAGGTATGAGATGTAGAAGGTATGAGGTATACGAGGTATGAGGTATACGAGGTATGAGGTATGAGAGGTATGAGGTATAGAAGGTATGAGGTATGAGATGTAGAAGGTATGAGATGTAGGAGGTATGAGGTATGAGATGTAGGAGGTATGAGGTATACGAGGTATGAGATGTAGGAGGTATGAGGTATATGAGGTATGAGGTATGAGAGGTATGAGGTATAGAAGGTATGAGATGTAGGAGGTATAGAAGGTATGAGATGTAGGAGGTATGAGGTATGAGATGTAGGAGGTATGAGGTATGAGATGTAGGAGGTATACGAGGTATGAGATGTAGGAGGTATGAGGTATACGAGGTATGAGGTATGAGATGTAGAAGGTATGAGGTATGAGATGTAGGAGGTATGAGGTATGAGATGTAGGAGGTATGAGGTATGAGATGTAGGAGGTATGAGGTATATGAGGTATGAGAAATAGAAGGTATGAGGTATGAGATGTAGGAGGTATGAGGTATGAGATGTAGAAGGTATGAGGTATGAGATGTATGAGGTATGAGATGTAGGAGGTATGAGGTATGAGATGTAGGAGGTATGAGGTATACGAGGTATGAGATGTAGGAGGTATGAGGTATACGAGGTATGAGAGGTATGAGGTATAGAAGGTATGAGGTATGAGATGTAGGAGGTATGAGATGTAGAAGGTATGAGATGTAGGAGGTATGAGGTATGAGATGTAGGAGGTATGAGATGTAGGAGGTATGAGGTATACGAGGTATGAGGTATAGAAGGTATGAGATGTAGGAGGTATGAGGTATGAGATGTAGGAGGTATGAGATGTAGAAGGTATGAGATGTAGGAGGTATGAGGTATGAGATGTAGGAGGTATGAGGTATACGAGGTATGAGATGTAGGAGGTATGAGGTATGAGATGTAGGAGGTATGAGGTATACGAGGTATGAGATGTAGGAGGTATAGGAGGTATGAGATGTAGGAGGTATGAGGTATACGAGGTATGAGAGGTATGAGGTATACGAGGTATGAGAGGTATGAGGTATACGAGGTATGAGGTATACGAGGTATGAGAGGTATGAGATGTAGGAGGTATGAGATGTAGAAGGTATGAGATGTAGAAGGTATGAGGTATGAGATGTAGGAGGTATGAGGTATGAGAGGTATGAGATGTAGGAGGTATGAGATATGAGGTATAGGAGGTATGAGGTATAGGAGGTATAGGAGGTATGAGGTATAGGAGGTATGAGAGGTATGAGATGTAGAAGGTATGAGATGTAGGAGGTATGAGGTATGAGGTATACGAGGTATGAGATGTAGGAGGTATGAGGTATGAGATGTAGGAGGTATGAGAGGTAGGAGGTATGAGAGGTAGGAGGTATGAGATGTAGGAGGTATGAGATGTAGGAGGTATGAGGTATGAGATGTAGGAGGTATGAGGTATGAGATGTAGGAGGTATGAATGGAGCATATGGAGTATGGAGGATGTAGAGTATGGAGTATGGAGGATGTAGAGTATGGAGTATGGAGGATGTAGAGTATGGAGTATGGAGG
>BLSH010129677.1:245850-263708 GCA_018402905.1 Glandirana rugosa | reverse complement strand
TGCTACTCTGTAATATGGGGAGGTATTCCTCCACCTATCATTACAAAAATTGTCTGTACTGCTTGAATTATGTACAATAAATACTATTCTATTTTCTGATTTAAAAAAAAAATAATTACCTGACAAATATAACACTTCGAATTCTCACTTGTAAGTGTAATGTTATATTAAAAAGCAATGTAAAAATGTTTTACCTGTTCGCTTGTACTATGTTGAGCCAGGGTATGCCCAGAGGCTCTGTTTTGTTACATTCCAATGAAAACCAAATAAACAGAAATTTAAAAAAAAAAAAAAAAATATATATATATATATATATATATATATAAAATGTTTGGGGGGTTAAAAGTAATTTTCTAGCAAAAAAAAAGTATTTTTTCATGTAAACAAAAAGTGTCAGAAAAGACTTGTTGGTTCAAGTGGTTAGAAGAGTGGGTGATGTTGGGCATGACATGCCAGGACAGTTCAAAACCTCCCCAAATGATACCATTTTGGAAAGTAGACACCCCAAGCTATTTTCTGAGAGGCGTGTTGAGTCCATGGAATATTTTATTTGTTTGTCATAAGTGATTGAAAAATGACAAAAAATGTCATTTTTCAATCACTTATGACAAAAAAAAATATTCCATAGACTCAACATGCCTCTCAGAAAATTCATTGGGGCGTCTACTTTCCAAAATGGGGTCATTTGGATTTATTTTTTTGCTATCTGGGCATTTCATGGCCTCCGCAATTGAGATAGGTAGTGTCGGGTGAGGGTATACATTTTTTGCCCTTAGAAATCCTGAAGACGGTGATTGGTTTTGGGGTCCCGTACATGGATAGGCTCCCAAAAAGACTCACACATTGGGTATCCCCGTACTCAGGAGAAGCAGCAGAATGTATTTTGGGGTGTAATTCCCCACATACCCATGGCATGTGTGAGCAATATATCATTTCAGTAACAACTTTGTGTAAATAGTTTTTTTTGATCATTTTGCAATCACTTATGACAAAAAAATAAAATATTCACTGTGCTCAACATGCCTCTCAGCAAATTCCTTGGGGTGTCTACTTTCCAAAATAGGGTCATTTTGGGGGGGGGGGGTTGTACTGTTCCTCCCTTTTAGCACCTCAGGAAATGAGATGGCAGTCATAAAATAAAAACTGCGGAAATTCCAGAAAATGTACCCTAATTTGTAGACGCTATAACTTTTGCGCACAGCAATAAATATACGCTAATTGACTATTTTTTACCCGAGACATGTGGCTAAATGCATTTTGCCAAAAATGTATGACTAAAATTTAGTTTATTGTATTTTTGTAATAACATAAAAATATCATTTTTTTTCAAAATATCCGTCATTTTTTTGTTTATATCGCAAAAAATAAAAAGTGCAGTGGTGAACAAATACCACCAAAAGAAAGCTCTATTTTTGAGAAAAAAAGGACACAAATTTCGTTTGGGTACTGCATTGCATGACCGCGCAATTACCAGTTAAAGTGGCACAGTGCCAAATTGAAAAAAGTGCTTCGCTCCTTCGAAATCCTTCCAGGGCTGAAGTGGTTAAGCTAATGGATCTAAATACCCTTGCAGTAAAGATATGGTCTGCTGCAGTGTATGCTGATATCTTAGAAAAATACTCACTCTTAGGAGTGTCATGCTGTCATATTTCTTTACATCAGCTGATTCTGCACTTTTGCAGTTTCTATATATTTTGCTAGTTTGCTATATATACAGTATGTCTAGAAAATGTGGATGTTGTTGTTTTACACTGAGGCATTGAAACAGTTTAAATGTGCCTGATATCTGTTATTCATTTTCATGTTAAGTACATTTCTGTTAAATAATGTGTAACATTTTCAGGTATTTATTATCTCTGACAGTACTCCAAATGACAGAAGCTGACTCACATATAACATGATCATGTAAACCCTGGTGACTGTACAGTTTTTATGTGTATTCACAAAATTCTAGTCTAGCCCAGAGCAGACCCCTGCTGCTGCTTCCCCCCCTGTGACTTGCTACAAAGTTACACTATTGCAGCCTAGAGTGATAACTAGGGGAGAGAAGAATGATAAAATACTTCTTCCAGTCTGAATCAAAGTGATTGAATTATCTCAGACTAGGCAAAGTTTGTTTGACTGGAGCCCAGCACTGCTATTTTATGAAAAGTTATTTTTTAGGAGTTAGTGTTACTGTACATGTACCTTGTCGTTTTGACATTTTTGACAACTCACTTCATTTATTACTCCTGCTCCAAAGTAATTCCATACTTTCCAACCCCACAGAAAGGCAGAACAGTTGTTATGTTATGTTTTTGCAAAGCACAATTAATAAAAGAACTGAAAGGAAATGGACTTTTAAGGCATGCTGTGTAAAAGATACATAAGCTTTATTTGTTACAACAAGGCTTTAGACGCCCAAGACATAGTGCATGCATGGAGCGCTAAAATTGTCACAGAAAAGACATGCAATCATGATAGCTACAAAACACCAGGGATCTCCTCACGTTCTGGTCACTAAGTAGGTGGATCAGAACAGGGGAGAACCACACAAATATAATGAACATCCTCTGGGATATACAGTGTCGATGTGAAACCCTAATGAGTACAATAGATTATACCAGTATACAATACATTGTGCATGTGAAACATGGACGTAGGGTTCACGCCACTCGTAGACCCAGAAGTAAATACATGAAGTGAGGCTCAACTAGTTTCGCACTACAAGACTATGGGCTTCATCTGGAGTCAATAATGATAATCTAGTAAAGATAAACATGTGCATGTCAAGAAAAGCAATACTGACACATAGAAGAAAATGTTTTAAAAAGATACATGGTAACAAATATATGCAAGATGAAATAGAATCACTTACATAGTATAAATAAGCTGTAAATACACAGCAGCACATGTTCCCCAGGCATTCAAAGGGGTCCTCAAGATGGTAGGCAGAGTGGAGCCCCGGGGCGGCAACCAACCCCACACTCAGGCCAAACAAGGGGCTGCGTATAGTAGGTATGAGGGCCTGTGTGCAGCAAAGAAATAGATAGTAAATACTGAAAAGGAGGGTAGTATGGTATTAAAAATTAATTAACAAACAAATATATATGTGTGTTGGGGCCGCAGCAGGTGGGCCAAGGCGAGGGAGGCCCTAAGTAGGGACCCCTCAAGCCTATCAGCACACCTGAAAGGGCATGTGTAGGCACACAATTGGAAGGGTAGCTAGGTAATAGGTAGAATTAATATTTACCTTCAAAGTATCAGCCTGGGATATTCCCGATATGGGCTGGTACAAATGGATAAGCTGTGGATGTATACAACAGAGTCTGATTGAACAGATGGTAATATGGTTCCAATAAGAAACAGAAGTAAATCTTCTATTATGCCGGAATGTTTCAGTAAGGACAGGTGTCTCACCAAACAGGCTCTAGAAGTAAAATGAAGTATGCTTGAGTTAACTCCGATAGAGTGAACAAGACAGCAAAAATTAATGCCAAGGTGAATACACCTGTCCGCAAAGGAAGTTCAGCTTACCTAAGGATTGATATGCCTAGCATACATTGTTCCAGGGATCCAAATACAATGTGTGCTGCTGCCAAGGGAGTTAAAAAAGACTGGCCACTTTATAGGCACAAAGGCCTTAATCAATGGTGTCTGTGCAGGAGGACATGCCGCGGAAAACTACGCCACTGACCCGACATCTTGCCTCCGCGATGACCCCAGCGCCTGCACAGTGTGCAGCTGCACCGTGCAAAGTGATGTGGTAGGGCACCGATGAGGGAGACAGCGCGGCTGCATGGAGTAGGCAGGGAGGGCCTCCAGAGGGCTCCCTCTGGGCTCCCTCTGGGGGACTCCTCCCGCGCCGCACCGCCAGCAACCTCAGACTGGACATGGAGGGATCGCCTGGGCCGGCACTAACGGCGCTTTCAGACGCATACCTGACCCAGAAACGCTCACCCCAAGGGTCCAAATGGAGGGGAGGGAAGCCATACTCCAAAGCATCCACAATAGAGGGACAAAGCCATGGGTCGAATGTGCTGCTGGAGGATAAGACAAAATACAAAACACCCATATCAAAAACATGTATAATTATAAAATACATAAGGGAATAAAAATGTAGGTGTTTGGTACATACATCCCGCACAGGGATCACCGAGCACTGGAGGTGCACAAACCAGAGGCACATGGACATTACAAGGACTGGTTAAACATTGAATAGAGAATCCTGAATCTCCCATGAATAGGCCAGGGAAGACCTGCAGGGATGAACAGGCCATAATAGAGATCCCATAGATAACCTCCGACTAAAATGGTGTAATTTTATGTTTTTGCAAAGGATGAAAACAGAGGTTGAGTTTCATAACACCTCTTTTAAAGTTAATAACTGCCACGTACCTGATAGATGAGTCTGACTTATGCAGGGGATCACCTCTCTTGTGGCCCTGGTTCGAGAGCCCCTGGTAGTGCAGACAGGGAGCTCAAGAGCACAGGGGGCACGAGGGTTGGACTGGGTCACTTGGTGGTATGTGGAAGTCCACTGGAGCTCGTTCAAGCAGAAGAGTGGTCGTACAGTCCAGGTCGGCAACAGGCTGGCAATGTGGTACAGATGGAGCAGGCAGGCGGGTGGTCAGGTGCAAGCAGGTTCGGCAACGTGTGGGCAGCAAAGGTACAATAGGATCAGGCAGGAGAGTAGTCATAAACAGGCCTCGGGGCAGGCAGAGAGCAACAAGTCCAAGTAAAGCACACAGGTGCAGGAAAGTCTCTGAAAGCAATCACAGGGGGTTACAGGAGCGCTGTAGAATGCACAGCATCTGCTGCAGGGTGTTGTCTGTTTAAATAGGCCATTTTGGCGCCATTGGCACGCACGCATGTGCACAGGCATGCACGGACACCTGGAAACAGCTGTTTTCCTAACATTGCCCCCCCCCCAAGGGGCAGCCTTTGGATGCCCAAACAGGCTCTCTTGGTCGGGTGTCCTCTCCAGAAGGCTCTAATCAATTTCTTTGCGTGTAGATTCTCCTCTGGCTCCCAGGAGCTTTCTTCGGGTCCATAGCCCTTCCATTTGACCAGGAATTGGGTGCTGCCTCCTCTCTTCCTACAATCGAGGATGGTCTCCACCACAAATTCCTCCTCTCCATCCACCAAGACCGGTTCTGGAGGTGCTGTGCTATGCCCCGTAAAGAAATCCTTAACTGCTGGCTTGAGTAAGTTAACATGGAAGACCGGATGGATAAGCAGACGATGGTGGCAGGTTTAACTCATAGGCCAATCTTCTTTTTAAAAGGGAATGGTCCTATGTATCTGGGTCCCAGTTTTTTAGAGGGACAGGAGAGTCTTAGATTCTTCGAGGATAACCAGACTTGCTGACCAACTTGTAAGTCCAGTTCTTCCCACCTTCCTTTATCAAATTTTTCTTGCTGGTAGCCTGGGCTTGGGAGAGAGTTTCCTGGAGGAGCTTGTTGTTTTTCTCAAGGAACTGTGTTACCTCCAGGACAGCAGGTACGATGCTTTCCATAGCCAGATCGAGTAGGAAAGAAGGATGGTAGCCGAGGTTTACCCAGAAAGGGGACTGCTTGGTGGCAGAGTGGATGGAGTTGTTTTATGCAAACTCGGCTACCAGTAGGAGCGAGATCCAGTCATCCTGGGAGTAGGAGGAATAGCACCGCAAATATTGCTCGAGGGTTTGGTTGATCCTTTCCGTTTGACCATTGGACTGTGGATGGTAGGCCGAGGAGAAGGCCAACTCGATTCCAAAAGTGGCACACAGGGACTTCCAGAAGATGTGAACTGTACTCCCCAGTCCAACATAATGTTGGTAGGAATCCCATGTAAGTGGACCACCTCTCTTATAAAGATTTCCGCGGTTTCAGCCGCTGAAGTAGTACCTTTCATTAGTATGAAATGTGCCATCTTTGTAAGATGGTCCACAACCACCAGGATTGTGTTGAATGGTTGAGGATGGTGGTAGTTCGACTATGAAATCCATTGCAATTTGCGACCACGGTTGTTACGGAATGGGCAATGGGTTGAGTAGTCTTCAGGCCTTGGATTTCTCTGTCTTACTTTTGGCACAGAAAGGACAAGTGGTTACATAGCTCTGGCAATCTTCCTTCAGCCGAGGCCACCAGAATGAACGAACAAGTAACTCGAGCACGAAAATGCCCAGCCATTTCGGTATCATGACAGAGCGGAGTTCCTGTGGGATGTATAGTCTATTTTCGAACCACCACAACCCATCCTTTAGCATGAGTCAGGGATCTGGTGGTTCGGTGAGGCTGGTGCAGGATTTTCGGATCTGAGACAGAAGATCTTCCTGGGTGAGCAGGAAACTGTGGGCTGGAAGGATAGTATCTGGTGGAGATGTGTCCTCCGGGACATGGAACATCCTTGATAGCGCATCCGGCTTTACATTTTCAGCCCCGGGCCTGTAAGTGATGTGCAGCTGGGGCCGAGAGAAAAACAGTGCCCACCTTGCCTGCTGGGATTTCAGTCTCTTGGCGGTCCTCGGGTACTCTAGGTTCTTGTGGTCTGTAACCACTTCAAGACCAAGCCTGTTTTTTGGGTTCGGTGTTTACGAGTTAAAACCATTTTTTTTGCTATAACATTACTTAGAACCCCCAAACATTATATATATTTTTTTCTAACACCCTAGAGAATAAAATGGCGGTCATTGCAAAACTTTATGTCACACCGTATTTGCGCAGCGGTCTTCCAAGCATGCTTTTTTTTTAATAAATTCAGTTTTTTTAGTTAAAAAAAAGACAACAGTAAAGTTAGGCCAATTTTTTTCCATATTGTGAAAGATAATGTTATGCCGAGTAAAATGATGCCCAACATGTCATGCTTCAAAATTGCGTCTGCTTGCGGAATGGCGACAAACTTTGCAACTTAAAAATCTCCATTGGCGACGTTTAAAAAATTCTACAGGTTAGCAGTTTTGAGTTACAGAGAAGGTCTAGTGCTAAAATTATTGCTCTCGCTCTAACGATCACGGCGATGCCTCACATGTGTGGTTTGAATACCGTTTTCATATGTGGGCGGGACTTACGTATGCGTTCGCTTCTGTACGCGAGCTCGCGGGGACGGAGTGCTTTACATTTTTTTTTTTAATCATTTATTTTGCTTTTTACTTTTTATTTTTACACTGTTCTTTTTAAAAAAAAAAAAAAAATCACTTTTATTCCTATTACAAGAAATGTAAACATTCCTTGTAATAGAAAAAAGCATGACAGGTCCTCTTAAATATGAGATCTGGGGTCAAAAAGACCTCACACCTCATATTTACACTAAAATGCAAAAAAAAAAAAATCTAAAAAAAATGACAACCCAAAAAAAAAAAAAAAAAGGGCCCTTTAAGACCGTTGGGCGGATGTGACTTCTGATGTAATTTTTTGCCCTGTTATGGAGCCGAGTGAGCAGCTTCAGCCGCTCAGTCGGCTCACGGACACTGGGGGGGATGGATCGGATCATCTCCGCCGCTGCCGGCGGGTCTGGTAAGCGGCAGAGATGACGGGAAACGGGCACCTCTCCTGCCGCTGATAAAAGTGATCTGGTGGTGAATCCGCCGCTAAGACCACTTTTATCAGGTTCAGAATCGCCTGAAGAAAAAAAAACAGTATCTGAATATCACCACTCAAACCTATGGACGTCATATGACGTCCGGCGGTACAGAAGTGGGTAAAAACCAGCACAGGATGTGAAGCTCCTTCCAGGATGTACCGCCACTCTGCCAGGGCCGACTTGATTGCCAGCATTTCCCTGTCACCTATGTCACAATTCCTCTCTGGAGGTGTTCATTTTCTGGAGAAAAAGGCGATGGGATGGAGCGAAGCCTTCGGGCCTCATCTCTGTGAGAGGACTGCTCCCACTGCTATCTCAGAGGTGTCCACTTCTGAAGTGTACGGTCATGCAGGATCCGGGTGTTTGAGAACGGAACCAGATGTGGACAATTTCTTGAGTTGAGTGAAGGCCTCTTGGGCCTCGGGAGACCATCAGAAATGTGAGTTCTGCTTGGTGAGTTGAGTTATTGGGATGATGACTGCTGAAAACCCCTTGATGAACTTCCGGTAGAAGTTTGCAAACCCAATGAACCGCTGGACTCCCTTCTTGTCAACTGGAGCGGGCCAGTTCAGGATGACCGAGACTTTCTGTGGGTCCATGGTGATTCCAGCAGTGGAGATGTGGAACCCCAAAAATGAAATGTGTGCGCACTCAAAGGCACATTTTTCACATGGCTATGATGCTCTTCCAGAGAGGGGGAGAAAATCAGTATGTCATCTAAGTAAACGACTTCGAACTGATCTAAGAAGTCTGATAAAATGTTGTTTACTAAGTGCTGAAAAGTTGCAGGGGGGTTACATAGTCCGAAGGGCCTCACAAGGTATTCATAGTGCCCAAACCGTGTTCGAAAAGTGGTATTCCATTCATCCCCTTCGTGAATGCAAATAAGATTCTATGCCCTGCATAAGTCCAGTTTAGTGAAGATGGTTGTGGTTCCTAATCTCTGGAAGTGTTCCGGAACCAGAGGTAACGGGTATCGGTTCTTGATGGTGATCCGATTGAGCTCCCGATAGTCAACGCAGGGCCAGAGCGAATGGTCCTTCTTCTCCACAAAAGAAGATTCCGGCTCCTGCTGGGGAGGTGGGTGGTCTAATAAAGCCCTTTCTCCATATTTTCATCCAAGTATGCCTTGAGGGCGACCAATTCTACCTCATATAGAGGAAAAATCCAACCGAACAGGACTTCAGCCCCCAGTAGGAGGTCAATAGAGCAGTCGTAGGACCGGTGCGGTGGGAGGACGTCAGCTCCCTTCTTACTGGAGATGTCTAGGAATTCGTGATGGGGTGCAGGGACGGTCAGGCAAGATTCCTGGTCGACATCTGTATCCAGGCTGAGCACGACTGAGGGGTTTTCCAGAGGCTGAGACAGACAGTGGTAGGAGCAGTAGGATGAAGAGAAATTTACTTCACCCATTGCCCAGTTAATCTGAGGATTGTGAGTCCGGAGCCATGGGAGGCCAAGAATAATCTGGAACAGTGGGGACGCAATGGCGTCCAGTAGCAGGAATTTGGCATGACCTCCCTTGGTCTTGGTGAGCCATGGGGTGGTCTCCTGGGTAACCGTGCCTGATTTAATAGTTGACCCGTCTGTCAGTCGGACGACCATAGGGTGTTCCTTGGGTCGGAGGGGTACCTGATGATGCACTGCAAAAGAGATGTCAAGAAAGCAGCTGTATGCTCCAGAATCAAGAATAGCCTGCACTGGGATAGTCCCGCCGGGAAGTTGCAGAAAGACAGAGAGCACAAGGTGAGCTTTATCACTAGGTAAATACATCAGTCCATCAGGGTTACTGGTGGTGCACTTACTGGCTTTGGCAGGACAATTTCTCACCAGGTGCCCAGGACCTCCACAATACAGGCACAGGTTCTGAGACATGCGTCTCTTGCACTCTTCGGGGGTCAGAGACAGGCGAAGGAGCCTGATTTGAATAGGTTCTTGGGGGTCTGGTGGAGTGGAGGAGGAGGCAGCTGGACCAGGGGCTGGATAACTAGGGACCCGAGGCATCATCCAGGTCAGATGTGCAGGCCCACCGGATCTCTTGGCCATGCGTTCCTGCAGACAGCGATCGATCTGGATGGCCAGATTGATCAGGGAGTCTAGGGTATGTGGGACCCTGACGCGAGCCAGCTCATCTTTGAGTGGCTCCGAGAGACCCAGCTGGAATTGATAGCTAAGGGCCGCATCATTCCAGGCGATATCTACGCTCCATCGCTGGAACTCAGATACATACTCCTCCACTGGGCGGCGGCCTTGCTGTAGAGAATGGAGGGCTGCCTCCGCTGTAGCTGACTGGTCTTCATATAGTTGGGCCATTGCCCGGAAGAACCGATCCAGACTGGTGGTCTTTGGGGCTTTCTGCTCCAGGAGAGGGGGGTGCCCAGGCTTGGGGTTCCTCTAGAACAGTGGTTCTCAACTCCGGTCCACTAACAGGTCAGGTTTGCAAGATAACTGAACTGCATCACAGGTGATATAATTTGCTGCTCAGTGATTGCAGTATTCTAGTCTGCATCTCCCCAAGGTAATACTTAAAATCTGGCCTGTTGGTGGGTCCCGAGGACAGGAGTTGAGAACCACTGCTCTAGAAGGAGGGAGATCACAAACCCCACTTTGGTGGCCTCCAGTTCACAGGAGTTACGGAAAGCCCGGAACTTTCTACAGTCTCCTGCAAACTGCTCAGGCATGGGCACCCTGGGCTCACTTGGTAACGCCACAACGGTACGTGAAGCTGGTTGGTCGGGACTGGCTGGTGCTTGCATGGAAAGTTCCTGCACTCTTCTGTCCAAGCAGTTGTAGCCCTCCTGCAGGTTCTTTACAGCTTGGGTGAGTCCCGCAAGGTGTGCACAGTTCGTCCATTAGAGAGGTCCCCTGTGCAGACTTATGCAGGAGATCACCTCTCTTGCAGCCCTGGTTCGAGAGCCCCTGGTAGTGCAGACAGGGAGCTCAAGAGCACAGGGGGGCACAAGGGTTGGACTGGGTCACTTGGTGGTATGTGGAAGTCGACTGGAGCTCATGCAAGCAGAATAGCGGTCGTACAGTCTGGGTCGGCAACAGGCTGGCAATGCGGTACAGATGGAGCAGGCAGGCGGGTGGTCAGGTGCAAGCAGGGTCGGCAACGTGCGAGCAGCAAAGGCACAGAAGGATCAGGCAGGAGAGTAGTCTTAAACAGGCCAGGGGTCAGGACAGGCAGAAAGCAACAAGTCCAAGTAAAGCCGGAGTCACAGGTGAAGGAAAGTCTCTGAAAGTAATCACAGGGGTCACAGGAACACTGTAGAATGGACAGCATCTGCTGCAGGGTGTTGTCTGTTTAAATAGGCCGTTTTGGCTCCATCGGCGCGCACAGGTGTGCACCCACGTGCACGAACACGCACAGGCGCGCAATGCTGGAAACAGACATTTTCCTAACAATAACATGCTCTGATATGCTCTTTTAATTTTATTGTTCAATCTCATGTGGATCAACCCACGCAAATACTCCAAAAAACTGTGCATAGGTGTGGTGTCCAGCTCCATATGTAGACCCAGTGACCGCCTGCATTTGCAGTGCTGCAGCCTGGAGGATGACAGACGGACACACACTCTCTGTGTTTTAGCAAGTAACTAAGATCTCTCCCTTTTCTTATATGGATGGAACCTCTGTGATGACATAAAAATAAGTCTGGGAGGGCTTATCCTCTCTATCCTGGTTAGGGACGTATTCCTTTTGGGTGATTCTTGCAAGACATAGGATCATCTTACTCTCATAAGATTTTTGGATAATTCATCCATACTTTTCAAACACAGAGGTATTTTTAAGGGTATATTTTTACTGACAAATATACATTTGATATGACTATAAATAGTTTTAGTTCTTTATGATGTTAGGTACCCACACTAATAAGCATTTATTCTGATAAAGCACCTTTTTATTCACTGTAAAATGTATATGTTCTATTGGTGTCCTACGGTTTCCATTTTGGGGGTCCTCTGTGGAGGTTTTTGGGGCCCAGGGTGGTGGTGTCCCTTTTTACCATTCCACTTAGGCAAAGGCAAACAGATTCTATCCTTGTTTTTAATGTGTACATGGCTGTATACTATTTTGACTGGTATGCTATTCTTTAAATATAAGTACAAATTATGGCCTTGCATTTTTTTACCTGTATTGTTTTTTCACAATGTTGTGCTCTTCATGAAAAGAAATGCTGAATATACATCTCCCTGTCAATACCCCTGAAGAAAACTGCTTGAACTAGAAGCGTGTCAGATTTTTTGGGGGGGCGTGGCTTGCAGTCGATGGAGTAGGAAGCACGGGTAGCTAACTCCACCGAAGATCTGCAAAGTTTTCCTGTTAAAAAGAACCTGACCTAGCTGAACAACCCAGCCCGTAGCCGGCCTGACTCGCGCCGACTCCCTGGACCTAGCAGTACCCAACATTCGGCTTCAGCAATGTCAAAACGGACAAAAGATCACTCCTCAGCGGCGGACCAGGTTGGTCAAGATGGCAGGCGTGCTCTCTGTTGGGCTGCTGAGGCGGCGCACAAACTCTTTGCTAAAACCCCGGGCAAGACACCACAAGTGAAGCCTGGCAGACAGACCGGCGAGGTGGCTGAATCTGTTTCAGATCCGGCGGGTCTGGGTGATGACTGGCCGGAGGAGACCCCACCAGTTCTCCGCTGGGATGCGGTGAGTACCCAGGCCTCAGTAGGTCATGACGTGGAACACGGAGAGCAGGCCCCATCACAGGCAGAGCCCACACTCAGGGACATATTTGTGGTGGTCACCTCCTGCAACTCTGCTCTTACTGCCCTAACATCAGAGGTGAAGGGGTCAAACTGGAGATAAATTTTATTAGACAAGACATGAAAAAGTTGCGTGATCGTACTGGGGCCCTGGAAAACTGCATGAGTAGTGTGGAGGATGAGGTTGCACCCCTAGTCAGGACAGAGGGGAAAAACCCTGTCACCTTCATAGAGAACTGGCTTTCTGACAAGTTTAGCAGAGAGGCCTTCTCCTCAATGTTTGCAGTGGAAAGGGTGCATCGGGTCCATGCAAAGCCCCCTAGGCCTGGGGAGCCCCCGCGCTCTTTCCTGTTTAAGCTCCTAAACTTTAAAGACAGAGACGCTATCCTATTTCAGGCAAGGACGAAGGGGGAAGTAATGAAGATAGACAATGCAAGAATATCCTACTATCCAGATTTCTTGGCTGAGGTACAGCGTAGAAGGGCGAAATTTCTGGATGTGAAAAAACGCCTCAGGAAATATGATGTCTCCTATACCATGCTCTATCCAGCCAAGTTACGGGTGGCCACCAATGGTGAAACCCACTTTTATGAGAGCCCAGGGATTGCGGCTCACTGGCTTGATGCTCATGAACATACCCTTCCCCGGGCACAAATCACATGACTACAGAACTAATGACTCCACTATGGATAGAGGTGAGCGAACACCTGGATGTTCGGTTTCGGTGGGTTTGGCCGAACTTTGCGGAAAAGTTCAGGTTCGGTATCGAACTTTACCCCGAACCCCATTGAAGTCAATGGGGACCCAAACTTTTCGGCACAAAAATTACTGTACAAAAGTCCTGGAAAGTGCTAGAGGGCTGCAAAAGGAAGTAAAATTATTTTAGAACAATAATCTGTCCCTTACAGCAACAGCAGGAACCTGACCTTATAGGAGTAGGTGATGATTTTAGAACAATAATCTGTCCCTTACAGCAACAACAGGAACCTGACCCTATAGAACTAGAAGATGATTTTAGAACAATAATCTGTCCCTCTAAGCAGTAGACTCTACATAGTCCAGTCAGATTGTTCTGTAATGCAGGATGAGATGTTATTAGATCTGCAATCTGTCCCTAAAAGCAGTAGTAGTAGTAATCTCTACCTAGTCCACAATCAGATCGATGAGATGTTATTAATATTATATCTGCAATCTGTCCCTCACAGCGCCGGCAGCATCCTTTCCCTAGACTAGCCTGAAAGCATGTGACATGCAGCACTACGTGACTCGAGCTTATACAGAGGCTGGGTCACATGATGCACTGGCCAATCACAGCCATGCCATTAGTAGCCATGGCTGTGATGGCTTCTAAGGGCAAACCAGTGAAACGCTTGTTGATTGGCTGCCCTGCAGCTATTCAACATGTGTGAGCAAATACCCAAACCCAGAACCCAAACCCAAACTTTTTTTCAAATGTCCGGACTCGGGTCCGGGTCACTGACACCCCAAAGTTCGGTACGGACCCGAACTTTACAGTTCGGGTTCGCTCAACTCTAACTATGGATGCTGTGCTGTTGTGGTAAGAGGGCTCTGTTTTACAAGTCAGGCTGGGATCATCCAACACTGGAAATACGTTACCCCTTTAAGGCTGAAAAAAGGCACTGTGAAAGATCATGAAGTTGTTTGCCTACGAAAGTGAGTTACAAGCTCCTACATTTCATGAGACACCTTTTGAAAAGTTGGGCCCCCCCACAGTGTGGTCCCGCGTGGACAGGCATCCTCTGAGTGGTGCCACTTATGGTGTTGATCTGCTGGTCACCACTACACTTTACTTTACTTTGCTATTTACTGTTCAAGACTAGTCCTATACCCTGCCTGTTGCAGGGAGATGTTTTCCAGGAGTATTCTGGTTCCTGGGGTGTTAATGAACTATTTGACTTTACGGTATAAAGATCTAAAGGCTGTTCTACTGATGCACTCTGTGATGGGAGCACACTTCCCTCTCTCCCTCTCCTGTTCCTCTCTTGCCCTGCTGCTGAAGTATCCCTTGGCCTTGCTATATAGCTCTGCATGGACGTGCCTCTCTGTTTTTGCTGAGGGCGGGGAATGGAACTGCATAGATGGCCTGAGGCACTATGATACCAACTTATACCTATGGGGGACAATTGTATACTAGTGTCGTGGAACAGTAGGGGGCTGGGGGATGGAGTGAAAAGGGTGGCCCTGTTTGCAACGCTTAATAAGTATAAAGCAGCAGTAATTTGTTTGCAAGAAATGCATTTGCAGGCCGACAATGTGCATTTACTCAAACACAGGGGCTACCCCACACAATTTCACTCTACTCATTCAGCGTACTCTAGGGGTGTGAGTGTGCTGATAACTAAGAGACTGCCCTTTCAGTTGATTAGCTCTGGACTGGATGACCAAGGGAGATATGTTTTTCTTTTGTGCAAACTGGCAAGAATGCATTGTGTTGTCGCCAGTGTGTATGTCCCTCCCCCGTACTCGCCTGGCATTGTAAGACATTTGGCACAATTTATGGCCCTGCATTCCAATGTCCCTACCTTTGTCCTAGGTGATTTTAATAATATAATGGATAAGAGATTGGATAAATTCTTCCCGCATTCCCACCAAAATGTGCCCCCAGAGGGTCCTACACCATTTGCACGCCTCATGTCTGAACTGGGCTTGAGGGATGTGTGGAGGGAAGTGCACCTGGACATGAAATGTTTTTCTTGTTACTCTGCTATCTATAAATGTCTTTCTAGACTAGACCTATGTATGGTTAACTCCCCTGCTCATGCCCTGGTAAGGAACATAAGCTATGCGCCTTGTAATTTGTCTGACCATTCTCCCCTTATAGTTGGTGCTAATTTTAACAATATCCCCTCAGCCAAATTGTGGAAAGTTATCCCATTCTGGTTTGAACTATTCCCTGACCCAGATTGTGTGGGCCTGCTTCTTGTTGAATTCCTACATTTCAACCGGGGTACGGTTTCACTAGCTGTATTATGGGACATGTTGAAGGCGCATCTCAGGGGTCTTATTATTAGGCAAATAAATTCTATCAAAACCAGAAGTAAAGAATGGGAAAACCTAGTGTTCAGTGAGGCTGGCGGGGCAGAGGAAAGGTACTTAAATAACCTGACAGAGGATACAGAGAGGAGGTGGCTAGAGGCTCAGGCCCTATACCGTCAGGTGACAATTACGGCAGAAAACAAAAGATTCTTTATGCAGCAGAAATATGCAGGAGAAAACACCGGTCATCTGTTGGCAGTGATTTCCCGCGCTCAGCGGGAGGCCTCCCACGTGGCGGCTGTGCAGAACAGGGCGGGCGAGGTAGTTAGTGAGCAGGAACAAATTTCTAGTGTCTTTACAGAATTTTTTCAGGATCTATATGCCTCTAAGGTGGATCCAATGGAGGGAGAGATTGCCCAGTTTCTGGAGGGTTGTTTGGGTGGCTCAGGTTGGGACCCAGGTTTGTTAAGTGGGTACAAATTCTCTATGCTAATTCTAAGGCAAGGGTATGGATTAATGGCTCCTTAACGGACTCTTTTCCATTATTTCAAGACACCCGGCAGGGATGCCCACTTTCGCCCCTGTTATTTGCCCTTGCCCTGGAGCCCCTAGCAGCTACGGTCAAAGCCTCACCACATATTGTAGGATTCCGGCAGGGTGCAGCTGAGGAAAAGGTGTCTCTTTATGCTGATGACACTCTGCTATACTTAGGAGACACAGAGGGGTCCTTGACAGCAGCTATGCAGTTGACTGAATACTTTGGAAGGCTATCTGGCTTCTCCATTAATTGGAGTAAATCAGTTCTCCTTCCTGTTGAACCTATTCCTGGGGTGGTTTCATCCTTCAAATATCTGCAGATAATGGTATCAGCTGAGGTTAGAGAATATATTGCCCTAAATCTCAAGCCCATCCTCCATAAATTTAAGCAGAAGTGCGCAAATTGGTGTAAGTTACCATTGCCTGTGACCAGTCGAGCCAATTTGGCAAAAATGATATGGGCTCCTCAACTTTTGTACATACTACACAATGCACCGGTTTGGATACCAAAATACTGGTTCTTATGTGTGGATGCTTTGTTCAGGGCTCTTATTTGGAAGAATAAACTGGCACACATTAAGCTTTCGACACTGCAGTACCCCAAGACGCAGGGTGGCCTGGCGGTTCCACACAACCAGACATATTATTTGGCAGCACAGCTGCAGCACTTTGCAGGTTGGAATCTGCCCTTGTTGGCAGATTCGACTGGGGACTTGCTAATGCCTCCTCCGTCTGACTTACCTGCTTTGGCACATATGGAAATGGGCTTCCCGGTGCTGCCCCCACGATGCCCCACGGCTATACTATTAGAGAAACTGTGGAAGGCTGTTAAGGGACGCTTAGGCCTCACAGGTTTTTTGACCCATACCCCCATTTGGAGCAACAGGTTTTATGCAGAGCTCCATAAGCTTCCGGGGTTTCACAGTTGGATGGCGGCGGGAGTTAAATATATTTTGCAGGTCTATGTGGGCATGGAAATTAGAACCTATGAACAATTATTAGCAGACTTCCCTATACCACGTAATGAGTAGAGTTGAGCGAACCCGGACTGTAAGGTTTGGGTCCGTACCGAACTTTAGGGTGTCCGGGACCCGGACCCGAACCCGGACTTTTCAAAAAAAGTCCGGGTCCGGGGTTCTGGTCATTTTAATGAAAGTGCCCTACAAAGAAATGGGGACAGGGAAATAACTTTAAATATTTAAAAAAAAATAAAAAAAAAGCAAAAATGGAGGTGAATGTGGATCATCTTCAAACTGGGTCTGAAAAGTACTAATTAACGGTAGAAGCCATATAACTGTTCTAAAATCATCTTCAAACTGTGTCAAAAAAGTATAAATAAGCCGGGAGAACCCATATCACTGTTCTGCAAACATCTGTAAAGTTTGTGTGTCACTTTAAATATAACCGGGAATAACTGAACATCTGTTCTGCAAACATCTGTAAAGTCTGTGTGTCACTTTAAATATAACCGGGAATAACTGAACATCTGTTCTGCAAACATCCGTAAAGTCTGTGTGTCACTTTAACAAAAACCAGGAATAACTTAACATCTGTTCTGCAAACATCTGTAAAGTCTGTGTGTCACTTTAAATATAACCGGGAATAACTGAACATCTGTTCTGCAAACATCTGTAAAGTCGGTGTGTCACTTTAAATATAACCGGGAATAACTGAACATCTGTTCTGCAAACATCTGTAAAGTCTGTGTGTCACTTTAACAAAAACCGGGACTAACTGAACATCTGTTCTGCAAACATCTGTAAAGTCTGTGTGTCACTTTAAATATAACCAGGAATAACTGAACATCTGTTCTGCAAACATCTGTAAAGTCTGTGTGTCACTTTAAATTTTACCGGGACTAACTCAACATCTGTTCTGCAAACATCTGTAAATTCTGTGTGTCACTTTGAATATAACCGGGACTAACTCAACATCTGTTCTGCAAACATCTGTAAAGTCTGTGTCACTTTAACAAAAACCGGGAATAACTGAACATCTGTTCTGCAAACATCTGGAATGTGTGTGTGAAACTACAGCATACTACAACTCAATCAGGGCCAATATAAG
>BLSH010129677.1:229811-245380 GCA_018402905.1 Glandirana rugosa | reverse complement strand
TTAAAGTGACACACAGACTTTACATACAGATGTTTGCAGAACAGATGTTCAGTTATTCCCGGTTATATTTAAAGTGACACACAGACTTTACAGATGTTTGCAGAACAGATGTTCAGTTATTCCCGGTTATATTTAAAGTGACACACAGACTTTACAGATGTTTGCAGAACAGTGATATGGGTTCTCCCGGCTTATTTATACTTTTTTGACACAGTTTGAAGATGATTTTAGAACAGTTATATGGCTTCTAACGTTAATTAATATTTTTCAGAACCCAGTTTGAAGATGGTCCACATCCACCTCCATTTTTGCTTTTTTTAGGTTTTTATTTTTTTTTAAATATTTAAAGTTATTTCCCTGTCCCCATTTCTTTGTAGGTCACTTGTCCCACCCTTACCCCCATTTCCTTCCTTTTGCAGACCTCTAGGATTTTCCAGGACTATTTTACAGCCATTTTTGTGCCTAATAGTTCGGGTCCCCATTGATTTCAATGGGGTTCGGGGTCCGGGACAAAGTTCGGATTCTGTCCGGACCCGTACCCGGACTTTGTCCCGAAGTTCGGCCGAACCAGCAGAACCCGGACTTCTAGAAGTTCGCTCAACTCTAGTAATGAGCAATATCAATACCTACAATTGCATCATGCTATGTCTTGTCAATCTAGACAGACCAGGATGCGATTGGTGGAGGCCCCTTTTCTTGAGTCTATTCTTGAGGAACCGGAAAGGATGGGTATAATTTCAAAAATATATACGTACCCACTGGCCTATATACAGGCCCCTGATATACTACCCTGCCGCGAGAAATGGGAAAGGGATGTGGGGCCCATTGACGGGGATCAGTGGGAACAGATATTCGAGGCTGGCTCATTGGTCTTAGTTTGGCGACCCACAGATTATCTCACCTGTTTATTTTGCACCGCACATACAGAACTCCAGTGCAGCTCCACAGTTGGGGATTGCGTGATAATCCTATCTGCCCTAAATGGCAGATCCAACCTGGGGAATGTATACATATGCTGTCGCATTGCCCTAAGTTGGTAAGATACTGGACGAAAGTTATCACTATTATAAACTCAATATACCAAGTGCAATTGGCGGTGGATCCACTGACATGTCTCCTAGGTAATCTGCAGGATGGATTGTACACCCAATCTACCTATATAGCCCTGCTTAGGCTATTATACTTAGCGAGGAAACTAATAGCGAGATTGTGGATAACCTCGCAAACACCGACATGTAAACAGTGGATCCAATCAGTCAATTCCATCCTAATCAGGGAAAAGAACACTTACAGGCATAGGAAATCCCAGGGAAAATTTGAGAAAATATGGCAGGCCTGGCTGGAAAGCCCCGGGGTTGCTCCACATCAGCTTATTAGGGACAGAATACTCTACTCTTAGGCATGTCAAGAGACCTAGAAGGTATAGGCCGCAACCTTTCCCATTGATAAAAACCCAGGTACAGGAACATGTGATCAATATGACTAGCACTGTATTTACAGATGCTTATGCTCCAGGACGAGTTGAAGTTAGTTTGGTTGTTTGTTGGTTTTAAGGAGAAAATTACATAACATGCCTTAACTATTTGTCCTTGCCACTATTGGGTGAGATGAGAGGTACTTTAATATGTACAATGTCTATGTCGATTTACTGCTCTTCACCTTGTTTTGTTGGTTAAATCTGTATGAATATGTGAATATGTCTACCTGGTTGGTGGGCTCTGTATCCATGTCTTTTCTCAATAAAACTTCTTTTTTGATAAAAAAAAAAAAAGAAGCGTGTCAGATGGACTGGAGACAGCTCGAATGATATTGTGTATTTGTCAACAAGATGGTTGTATATTGAACCGTGAATTTTATTGTTATATGTACATGCACATTTTTCATATTTGAATTTTTAAATATGTACAAAATAAGATATGTTTTTTAGTGAATGATGTTTGGTGAACTGGTTGCCTTAAAAGTCCTGTCTTATATTGGTGGATATTTTGTCTTTTCTACATAATTGGGATGTTGGCAACAAGACACCGGGTTCTGAAATAGTGGAGATCTCTCTTTTCTAGTTTCAAAGGGTAGCAAATACCCAACCCCCGGTTCACTCTACTATTTACACAACCAATAAGAGAAACAGTTGATGGTGTTTAAAGATTTGTAAGAAATTTAGCTATCAATATTGTGTTATGTTCATTGGACAGATTTAATAAGCCATCATTATGTTCAAGAGCAAGGATTTTGAGACACTCATGACCAAATACAGGGAACACGGTAAAAGGGAAGCCCAAGAGTCAGAGATGGTCTCCTTGTTCTCCCAGCTTGAAAAACTGGTTGAGAATAAGGTGACCCGAGAGTGCGCATGCGTGGCCGCTCGAGGATGGTCGCTTAATCCCCGAGCTCCGCACCACTCAGGCTCCCGCTATCTCTCTCAGCGTCCTCACGGACACAAGCAACGATGCAGCCGGCTCCCCTCACATCCAGGAACCCGCGGGAACCTGTGCCATTCCCGGATGGCCTCGGGAATGGCGCCTGTTACTTTCATCTATCATGAGGAGATGGAGGGAGATGAATCCATTGCAGATCAGGACATTCGGGCCGGGCAGCCCAGTCGTAGTTCAGGGTCCACAGTGAGTACACTGATCCCCAATCCTGCTTCTCCGGCCTCCACAGAGTCCCTGCTGAACAGGACATTAGAGGAAATACTCCTCACCCCCATAGAGGCCGCAGGCCCCAATCCTGAAATTCTCAGGCCTGAAATCCAAGCAAGCAATAACGCTCCACAGGACTTCCCAGCTCTGATGGAGACATTTTCTAGGATGCTCACTAGAGGCCTGGCTCTGAACGCAGCCCAACTCACCTCCTCCATCCAGGCTGATCTTCACCAATTAGGTGCCAGAATTGAGACCATAGAAGCCAAAACAGACCAAACTATAGCAAGGGCAAATCAGAATACTGCCAGACTACAGGATCTACATGAACAACTTGATGCCGCCATTTCTAAAATTGACGACCTCGAGAACAGATCACGCAGATACAATTTTAGAATTCGGGGGCTTCTGGAATCCTTCAAAGAAACTGACAAAATTGTACGCTCATTTATTAAGGACCTGCTCCCAGACATCCCCAAGAACCTCTTGGAATTAGACCGGGCATACAGGGCACTCCAACCGCCACGCCAAGACGGCTTGCCCAGAGACATTGTGGTAAAACCACATTTCTTTAAAGTTAAGGAAGAAGTAATGAGACGGGCTCGGGAGCTAGGCGACATATCAATTCAAGATCATCCTATTCAAATCTTCGCCTATCTCTCCCCCTATACCATACAGAAGAGGAAAACCCTAAAGCCCTTATTCCAAGTCTTAACCCAGAACTCAATTACCTATAAATTGGCCTTTCCATTTCGCCTCACTTTCTCCTACCAAAACAAGCCTTATGGTTTCTCATCCTTCGCGGAAGGAGATCGCCTACTCTTACAGTTGGGGCTGACGTCTCAGGAGCCAACTTCATCCTCCACCCCCAGAATCCCTAATTCCATGAAAAGGCCCACACCACCATGCCCTATTGCCCCACTGTGGCAGAAACACCAGACCATGAGATCCAGAGAAGCTTGCCCTCCATAACCCTCCAGGACTTGGTATTCTGATCAGCTCGTCGGACTCTGATTTGTCCTTTACCAAAGAAAATTTCTCCTCTCAAGAGGATCTGTTTGATCCTGGCCAGTCCCGGCACTCTGCTCTGTTTCGAGTCATTTGTTGCCCTGATTTGTGAAATTGTTGACAAACTTTGCGTCATCTCCAATTCCTCCTTTCCTGCTGACCTGGGAATGTTTCCCCACATCTTTCCACGACTCCCTCTATACCTATTTTGTTGCTGTTATTATCCGTTTGGTTATGTTTGTATTACTGTCATAATCCTTTGGGCCAGCGAGGTTCTCTTGATCCTTGGGCCTACATCATGCCTTGACTTTTATCCCTGCAGGAACACAATTGTTTTTTCTATTGTTTATTTCCGGTAGTACACTTTAACAATTTATTAGGGGGACTGCCGGGGTGGATGTTTCGCGCCTCCTTCTACCCTAGAATGATTTATTTTCTTCATTCTGAGGTAGTGTCACACCCTCCAGGGCAGGGGGTGTTGTCTTGGGGACAACTGGTGCCAAGAGGGTCCAGAGACCCTTTGAGCACCTTGGGGTTTGGGGTTGTTCAACCAAATTTTTTTCTATCTAGTCGCATTGTTTTATCTTCCTTTAATGCAATAACGGTCTTCTCTTCCCCTCCCTCTCTCTTCCCACTGTTCTTTTTCCTTCTCTCTGCTCTTTCTAGAAGGCATTGTCGGATCTCCTACTACGTCAGCACTAGAGTTGAGTGAACACCTGGATGTTCGGGTTCGGCGGGTTCGGCCGAACTTCGCAGAAACGTTCGGGTTCAGTACCAAACGTTATCCGAACTTTACCCCGGACCCCAAACCCCATTGAAGTCAACGGGGACCCAAACTTTTCAGCACAAAAATGACTGTAAAAAAAGTCCTGGAAAGTGCTAGAGGGCTGCAAAAGGAAGAAAAATGGGAGATGTTATTAGATCTGCAATCTGCCCCTCAAAGCAGTAGTAATCTCTACCTAGTCCAGTATCAGATCGTTCTGTAATCAGATCGTTCTGTAGTGCAGGATGAGAGATCATTCTGTAATCAGATCGTTCTGTAATACAGGATGAGAGATCGTTCTGTAATCAGGTCGTTCTGTAATGCAGGATGAGATGTTATACTGTAGATCTACAATCTGTCCCTCAAAGCAGTAGTAGTAATCTCTACCTAGTTATTATCACTGCAATCTGTCCCTCACAGCAGTAGAAGTAATCTCTAACTAGTTATTAGATCTGCAATCTGTCCCTCACAATCTGTCCCTCATAGCACCGGCAGCATCCTCTCCCTATACTAACCTGAGAGCATGTGACATGCAGCACTGTGACTCCAGCCTCATATAGAGGCTGGGTCACATGATGCACTGGCCATTCACAGCCATGCCATTAGTAGGCATGGCTTTGGTGGCTTCTAGGGAAAACCAGGGAAACGCTTGTTGATTGGCTGCCCTGCAGCTATTCAACATGCGTGATAAAATACCAGAACCCAGAACCCAAACCCGAACGTTTTTCTCAAACGTTCGGGTTCGGTACATGGACACCCGAAAGTTCGGTACGGACCCGAACTTTACGGTTCGGGTTCGCTCAACTCTAGTCAGCACCAACATCAAGATGATGACTCCGGGTTCGTTCAGACCTCCACTACCCGTCAGGGTAAGAAGCTATTTAGATTGTGTGTTCTTCCTCCTCTCTGATCCATGTTTTCCTCATTAGATGCCCCTTCTCCCCTGAAGGTAGCAACTCACAACGTTCAAGGTATGAATTCCCCTATTAAACGTTGTAAACTATTCCAAAATTACCATTCCCAAAAGATTGAAGTCCTATTACTGCAGGAGACCCACTTCCCAGCCTCATTTAAGCCATATTTTTTACATAACCATTCCCCCCAATGTTACCTTTCCAATGCAGAGTCCAAGACAAAAGGGGTGGCGATTTGCTTTTCTAAAAAGACTAAATTCTCTCATACGGACACTCACAGGGATTCGCTAGGGAGGTATATTTTGGTGAAAGGCACCATACAGGGGACTTTTTACTCTTTCGTATCTTATTACACCCCAAACAAAGGCCAGGTAAAATTTATAGCCTCCATGCTCACAGCTCTCAAACCTCTTCTGGAGGGAGTGATTGTTTTTGGAGGAGACACTAACCTTGCACTCGACTTGTCTCTTGACAAGTCCGATGACAAGATACCACTCCCCAAAAGGCCCCCCAAACAGAGTTTGAGACTTGCCAAAACTCTATTCTCCTCGGGATTAATCGACATATGGAAAGAACTAAACCCCCGTACCAAAGACTTTACGCATTACTCCACTATATAGACCACTTATTTATGCCTGCCCCCCAGACACCACTGGTTACTAAAGCCTATATTGAGGAATCCCCTCTATCCGACCACTCTATAGTAGTGTTGCTTCGAATGTATTCCCACCTATGTAGATCACAATTCATCTGGCGCCTCAATGAATCTCTGTTGAGTGACTCGATACAAGTTTCTTTACTGGAGAAGGAGCTTAAGGAATATTTCCTGGTAAATGACTCTAACTCCATCTCACCCTCATCTCTCTGGGCGGCACACAAATCTGTGATGAGGGGAAAGTTTATCCAGACTGCAGCCCGCTTAAAAAAGGAACGCAGGGCCATGATAGATAATCTCTTTAAAGAATTTCGAACATTAGGCATAGCTCATAAACACAACCCTAATAACAATACTCTGAATTTACTGGACACGGCCTGCGTAGCCCTGAACCTTGCCCTTACCACTGAAGCGGAAAAATAGGTTAGATGGTCTGGGGCTCGTTTTTACTCAAGTAAAGACAAAATAGGACCCAAGTTGGCGCTTAAACTTTTGCCTAAAGCACGATCAATAGCCTTCCCTAAAATACGTACACAAACAGGATCCCTATAACAAAATCCAAAACTAATTATGGAAGCCTTTCACGCCTTTTACGCAGATCTATACAAGTCCACTAACTTAACAGTAGACCTCTCAACAGACGAATTTCTTAACAGCATTCCTATCCCCTCTCTCTTGGAGCTACACTCCCTACTTCTAGAGTCCCCGATAACTGAAGCAGAAGTTTTAGGTGTCATTAAGTACCTTAAATTAAATTCGGCCCCAGGCCCTGATGGCTTTTCAGTAGGCTACTATAAAAAATTGCAAACACATTGGCTCCTTATCTGGTCGGGTTCTTTAATTCGCTTACCTCAGGATCCCCTATTGACAAGAACCTAAACCTAGCTTTTATTTCAGTGATCCCTAAACCAGGAAAAGACCCGAGTTCTGTGAGCAATTACCGTCCAATTTCTTTAATAAACAATGATTTAAAAATCTTTACTAAGATTCTGGCAATCAGACGCTCTTCTTTTATCACCCGCTATATCCACAAAGACCAGGCTGGGTTTATCCCAGGCAGACAGGGACCTGACCAGATAAGAAGGGCCATAGACATAATTTCCCTTCTTAACTCCAGATGGGATGGTGGATAGCCCCAGGAAGGGTACCTACTCTCGATAGACATCCAGAAGGCTTTTGATACTGTCACTTGGCCATACATTTTCTCAGTTCTAGAGAAGTAGGGCTTCGGCCACAACTTTATAGGCATCCTACAGGCCCTCTATTCTAACCCCAGCGCCCAAGTACGCCTACAGGGCTGCTACTCTGACCCCATTTCCATTGGAAAGGGCACTAGACAAGGGTGCCCGTTGTTTCCTTTGATATTCACAATAGAAATAGAGACTTTGGTGATCGTGATTAGACATCACCCGGACATTAGAGGGGTACTTTGCGGTCCCCAGGAACATAAATGCGCCTTGTTTGCCGACGACCTACTCCTCTTTATTACGCTACCCCTCGTCTCGATGCCTAATATTCTTAAGCTTCTTAACCAATTTGGGGAGTCTTCTGGCCTCCAGGTCAATTTCTCAAAATCCATTGCAAAGAATATTATTATGTCTCCTGCTCTGTTAGTTCGATTAAAGGATCACTCACCCTTTCCATGGAGCACATCCTCCATTCTTTATCTTGGGATTAGTCTTCCCCCAAACTTCAATCTCCTGTTTGCCCATAATTATCCAGCTATGTTTCGTAAATTAACAAATGACCTACTAGTGTGGGACAAACAAGACCTCTCCTGGTTAGGTCGTATCCACGTGGTGAAGATGACACTCTTACCTCGCTTATTATATCTCTTTAGATCCCTTCCCATAGGGATCCAGAGGACACAGATAGCGCGCCTTCAGTCTAGGATTCAGAAGTTCATTTGGGGATCCAAGGGCTGTAGATGCTCCAAACATATCCTCTTTAGACACAAATCGCAAATGGGTCTCCCCCTTCCTAACATCTGGTGGTACTACCAAGCAGCACAACTAGCGCAGATTTCCTATTCGTGAGGGCCAAAGCCTGACTGGCTAAACATGGGAAGACAAGCTACCCCACACCACACAATCGACTTCCTCTTATGGTCTCCACCCAAACTCAGGCCACCAATCCTGTCCCCGACTTTATCTCACTCCCTGGCACTCTGTGACCGACTACATAGGCACCCCTCCTTGATCTCTGAACTGCGTCCCTTGAGACACCTATTCCACAACCCAGATTTTCCTCCAGGGCTGAAGATCGTCTCCTTTAAATGGTGGCTTAACAAGGGCTTTTTTAGAATAGGACACTTCTTTTCCTCACTAGGTCCTTTGTCTATTGGTCATTTTGTTAGCAAACATGATATGCCCCCCTGTGAACGTTTCCGTCTATCCCAGATATTACATTACCTCCATACCACCTGGCCCAATAGACCTGAACCCCCTAAGATTACAAAATATGAAATGTGGTGTAACTCTCTCATGAATCAGAGAGGCGGAATCTCCATCATCTATTCAGCCTTAGCGGACGCGAATATCAAACCATCCTATGCACAAGCCTGGGAAAAAGATCTAAGTTATGAACAAGACCCTGAGTCCTGGTACTTCCGCTTCCAAAGGTCCTTTAAAGGTATCTTAAATGTCTCCCTGATCGAGGTCAACATTAAAATATTTACCCGTTGGTACAGGGTTCCCACCCTCCTAGCTAAAATATACCCTGACGCCTCTCCGCTGTGTTTCAGAGGCTGCAATCACCTAGGCTCTCTAACCCACATATGGTGGTCATGTCCTTGCATTAGAACGCTCTGGAATAAGGTGTTTGCCTTGCTGCGCAAGATTACGGGCGTACAGGTTCCCCAGAATTTGGAGATAGCTCTCCTGAATCGCAAAGTGGACAAGGTAACCAAGAATGCTCAAAAATTAATATTTTTCATACTTCTCGCAACCAAGATCACCATAGCTAAATCCTGGGAAAAGACCTCAGTTCCCTTTTTGGCAGTGAAAAGGAAGGTCTCCTGGATTATGATACAAGAGAAATTAGTCAGCATTCTCCATGACAAAGTTCCAGCTTTTGAATCAATCTGGGAACCCTGGGCTATTTACACCAATATTCCCTTGTATCCTGGTATGTTGGCCTCTCCGACGACGCCTACCTAGACTCTTCTCCTGGAGACTCTCCAAATTCCTATCTCCTTTCTTCTCTCTCCACTCTCTTTAATATCTCCTCCTCTCCTTCTCCTCTTCTCCTGACCGATGATTATTTGCTAGATGATTTTTTTTGTTTTGAAATGTGTTACATGACTCCTGATGAGAAACTAGAGCATATCCCACCTCAGCACTAAACAGAATTGGTCTTTGCTCAAACCCACAGTCATGAACGTTTGGTATGTTTGGATTTCTCTATTTTACTTATGCCTAGTTTCTCTCTGACAGCTTACTGATACGAGAGGGGTCCAGACCATTTCTGGTCTCCCCTCAGTTATCTGATGGGAGTTAGGCAATACCTAACTCTCAAATCTTCTATTTCAGGTGGTTTCCCTGGGGAGTCTGTTGGGCTCTACCTGACCACAGTGTGATCCCAATGGGGTGGCGGGTGTGGGCACGCATTCTCCCCTTGGAGAACCCCTAACCTGAATCTCTAGAGAAGGCTTGATCACTAACTCACTTTCAGTTTTTGTGAGCGAGAAACAACCCCTATTGACATTTTACATTTGTATCTCAGCTTTTCTACTATCAAGGCTAGACTTTCAGTACAATAGCATGATGCTCTATTTCTAATATATTGTATCTAGCAGTCATTTTTGGTAGCTCTGTGAGCTATTTTGCCTACTTCCTAACAACGTTTTCTGATACATGTAACAGCTGTTTTCACATGATTTAAAATTCAATAAAATGATTGAAAGAGAGAATAAGGTGACCCTGTTCTGGCACATAGAACGTTTCGAAGAGTACATTAGGGAGGAGATCAACCCCTTCGGATTGCGAATACAAATATTCCCCATATTAGAAAACACTGATGATATGTTTAAAAAAATATGGGACAATAATTTACAAAAATGCATAAAGGCTATGATGAAACTCCTGGAGGAGTAACGAAAATTCATTGCCACATTAGATAAAGAAATAGTCATTATCTATGAAAAACTGGAACCATTCTAAGAATCCCCCAATTTTAGAGATCAGGAAGAGACTATTAAATCTCATCTAGACCAATTGGTCAAGGAGATCCTAACTACAAAAGAACAAAAATTTTGGCGGGACAAAACCGCTTTTCATGAAGGAAAAGCGCATAGATGGCATCAAAGAAATACTCAGACACGATACATGGCAAATAATCCTACAGGGCACCTATTGATAAAGGTTCTAACTCCTCTCTTAATTCCTCAATTTATTCGTCTTCACAGAGATCACACAGAAGGAAAAAAATCCCAGAAAAACATACAGGTATCACCGGGTGTTGGAGCACAAAATCACAAAAAATGCACGGTGGAGGCTAATCTTTCTGCACAACCTTCTGCTTCTCTTTCTATCATTCCTAACACAAATACACCCCCCACAGGAGGACTCAATTAATGTCACTACTGATGATTTTGTAGAACCCACTTACAATCAGAAACAGAACACAGTTTAAGTAACCCTTCTGATGTAGTTACAAATCAATTGAATTATTATTATTATACAAGATTTATATAGCGCCGACAGTTTGCGCAGCGCTTTACAATATTAGGGCAGACAGTACAAATTACAATACAATTCAAAACAGGAGGAATCAGAGGACCCTGCTCGTTAGAGCTTACAATCTAGGAGGGAGGGTTAAATGATACAAAAGGGCAGTAAACTGCGGGGGATGAGCTGATTGAGAAAAAAGGAGTGTAGTTATTAGGTGGTGGCAGGATATAATCAACCTTTCACATTATGTAGTGTCTCCTGAGGAAACTAAATTGTTGTCTAAGGGTTTAAGTTTTTGTCCACAGTTGGATTTAGATAAATTTGAAATCACCAAGGATTTACAATTATTTGCTAGAAAACTTATACTTTAAAGCCTTCACAATAAACACACACAATCAGGTCAACCAAAGACAACCAATGATAAAGCTTTTGATGACCTTATAGCCCTCCTAGAGGAACAAGAGAGCATTGATCTAATTGATCAGCTGGATATAGAATCCCTCCTAAACAAACAAGTGAATACTAATACAAATAATTGAGCTGAAGGTGCAACTTTAAAGAAAAAGAGATACAGAAACTCAAACCAGTGTCTCCTCTAGACAATCTTTCACCATCAGAGAAACAAGCCCTAAAAGCTCTGATGAATCAACACCAACTTACAATTAAATCGGCCAACAAAGGAGGGAATATTGTTTTTGTCCAACATTCAATATAGATCAATGTGCATGAGAATTCTTTAGAACAAGGAGTGGCACAAACCAATTTCTAGTTCAGTAATAGACAAATATAATCAAGAGTTTCATCTTTTGGTGGACAATGCCTATCTAAACAATGTTATACAAACTTGGGAATTCATATGTACGAGTCATCCCATAACACATACTTTCCACAGTTTACCAAAAATTCAGAAGGACAAAAAGAATCCCCCAGGGAGACCTATCTTCTCTGGACAGGGAGGTATAACAGAAAATTTGAGTAAATTTGGAGACTAACAAATAAGACCTTTCATGACAAACCTCCTGTCATACATCAGAGATACAGTACATCTTTTTCAGAACATAGAGGGTCTTGACTTGCCACAAGATAACCTGTTGCTGGTGGTAGATGTAGAAGATTTGTACAGATCCATCCCCTACCAGAGGGGCATCTCAGTGATCAAGCACTTTCTATTCCAGTCCCACAGAGGGAATCAAGGTCTGCATGAGCTCATACTTCAATCTTTGGAGCACATTATACACACAACACCTTTTCCTTTGATGGCTCCCATTTCCTCCAGGTGCAGGGCGCAACAATGGGGATATGTTGTGCCTCATCCAACGCCAATCTGTACTTGGGGGAGTGGGAGCGATCGTTCTTGGTGGATGACAAATCGATATCGTTCACAGATAACATCATGGTTTGGTATCATTACGTAGATGATATATTCATCGTATGGGATGGATCCGTTGACTCGCTCAATGAATGTGTCAAAGAAATTAACAAAAACACATTTAATCTGAGCTCCACAATGTCATGGAGCTTGGAAACAATTACTTTTTTGGATGTTGCTATCAACAAAGAACACTAGTGCACTTTATCGTAAAGCAATAGTGGGAAATATGCTACTGCACGCCAGCAGCTCACATAGTTACATAGTTGGTAAGGTTGAAAAAAGACACAAGCCCGTCAAGTTCAACCTATGTGTGTTCTTTTATGTCAGTATTACATTGTATATCTCTCAATGTTGCGGTCCCTTATGTGCCCATCTAATAGTTTTTTTAAATGATCTATGCTCCCAGCTGAAACCACTGCTTGTGTAAGAGAATTCCACATCCTCACTGCTCTTACCATTAAGAACCCTCTACGCATTTTAAGGTTAAACTGCTTTTCTTCTAATTTTAGTGAATGACCACGTGTCTTTTTGTGCCCCCTTGCATGGAAAAGTTTTGTCCCTATTGTGGGGTCACTAGTACAGTATGTGTACATTGAAATCATATCCCCTCTCAAGAGTCTCTTTTTCAGAGAGAATACGTTTAGTACAAATTATTGCCCTGCTTACCTTGGTATAATTCGCAAATATTGAGATTGAGCTGTTTATCCCCTCCTCCAGATCATTTATGAATAAATGAAATAGGATTGGTCCCAGGACAGAACCTTGGGGAACCCCACTTTCCACCCCGGACCATTCAGAGTACTCCCCATTTATCTCCACCCTCTGGACTCACCCCTGTAGCCAGTTTTCAATCCACCCTTTGATCCATGCCGACAGACCTTATTTTGCACAGTAAGTATTTATGGGGAACTGTATCGAATGAGAAAGTGAAAGAAAGGTGGTGTGGCGCTGCTGTGTGGTGAAGAAGGTGCTATAGGCTGCTGCCCCCACTAAGACCAGCCAAAGGACTGGTTACAGTGAATGAATAATTGAGTGATACAGTGGGTTGGCGCTGCCCAAGCGGGTAAAGTGCTAGAAATAAAATTAACGTGGATGTGCTGAAAAATATCAGTGAGTGGCACAACGTTGCCCTCTGGTGGTGAATATACACAAACAAAAACTGTGACTGCGTGAATGCTCATATAGGAGCGATGTGAGTGAGCTATATAATGAATAATAATAAGTGAGTGTGCGTGAGCAGGGTCAGTGGTGGCCCGAAGGGACCCCCCTCCGTTCGTGACACAAAACCCCACTCACCACTTGAGAACAGACGTAAAAAAGAGATTTCCAGCCACTGGTATTTAGGTCCAATCCGGCGTAGTGGCAGTGTCCACATGTAAAATACAAGTATGCGTGGTGTAGGGTATCAAATTTGCAAAACAATTGAAAAATTAGTAGTAACTCACAGTGGAGAAGTCAGAAGACCGGAGCTTCCAAATGATCCAGGGTTCAGCCGAAGGTATGTCTGACGCTCTAGGCTCCGCCTACCACTGACCCTGCTCACGCACACTCACTTATTATTATTCATTATATAGCTCACTCACATCGCTCCTATATGAGCATTCACGCAGTCACAGTTTTTGTTTGTGTATATTCACCACCAGAGGGCAACGTTGTGCCACTCACTGATATTTTTCAGCACATCCACGTTAATTTTATTTCTAGCACTTTACCCGCTTGGGCAGCGCCAACCCACTGTATCACTCAATTATTCATTAACTGTATCGAATGCCTTTGCAAAATCTAGATACACCACGTCTACAGGCCTTCCTTTATCTAGATGGCAGCTCACCTCCTCATAGAAGGTTAATAGATTGGTTTGGCAAGAACATTTCTCATGAAACCTTGCTGATTACAGCTAATGATACTGTTTTCATTACAAATATCTTGTATATAATCCCTTATCATTCCCTCCAAGATCTTGCGTAATATTGATGTTAGGCTAACTGGCCTTTAGTTCCCAGGGATATATCTTGGTCCTTTTTATACATTGATGCTATATTGGCTTTTCTCCAATTAGCTGGTACCATACCAGTCAGTAGACTGTAAAACTTAGGAACAATGATCTGGCAATTACTTGACTGAGTTCCTTAAGGACCCTCGGGTGTAAGCCATTTGGTCCGGGTGACTTATTAACGTTAAGTATTTCAAGTCTATTCCTAATTCAATCCTCAGTTAGCCTTGAGGATGCTTCCTGTGACATGTCATGAGGATAAACATTGTAAACATTGTAGTTTTGGATACTGGAGCCCCCCATTTCCCTCGTGAATACTGAGGAGAAGAATACATTCAAAACCTTCGCCATCTCTCCATCCTTTGTAACCAGAATCCCTTCATCATTCTTTATGGGACCAATATGATCTGACCTCCCTCTCTTACTATTTATATACTTAACAAATTTATTGGGATTATTTTTACTCTCCTCTGCTATGCGTCTTGTTCTATCTTAGCCTCCCTGATTACACCCTTACATTTCTTATTGCATACCTTGTAAAATGGAATGCAGATAGTGACCCATCAACCTTGTATTTTTTGAGGGCCCTCTCCTTTGCTTTTATATGTACTTTTATGTCGGAGTTAAGCCGCCCTGGCCTTTTATTAGCTGTTTTAAATTTAGTTTTTCATTAAATGCACTGGCTAATACCTTTGTTTAACCACATCAGTACCTGGCACGAAAACCCCCTTCCTGTCCAGGCCATTTTTAAGCTTTCAGCGCTATCACACTTTGAATGACAATTACTCAGTCATGCAACACGGTACCCATATGAAATTTGCATCCTTTTTTTCACACAAATAGAGCTTTCTTTTGGTGGTATTTAATCACTTGGGGGGGGGTTTATTTTTTGTGCTATAAATAAAAAAAGATTGAAAATTGTGTGAAAAAATGCCTTTTTCTTTGTTTCGGTCATAAAATTTTGCAAATTAGTAATTTTTCTTTGTAAATTTTGGCCAAAATTTATACTGCTACCTATCTTTGGTAAAAATAACCCAAATAAGTGTATATTATTTGGTCCTTGTGAAAGTTATAGAGTCTACAAGCTATGGTGCCAATCATTGAAAATTGATCACATCTGATCACACCTAGAGTTGAGCGAACACCTGGAAGTTCGGGTTCTGCTGGTCCGTCCGAACTTCGGGACAAAGTCTGGGTCCGGGTCCGGACGGAACCCGAACGATCGCACGGACAACGGCCTGGGTCTGAAACAGGGCTTCAAGCCTGCCTGGTCGTCTTGGGCTTGAAGGTCCACAAGCGAGTTGAGATCCACACTAGTCTACACTAGTTAAAAGTTACTAACCGTGGTATCGAACATCTGAGATATTGAAAGTGTTCCTGGTTTATTATATGTGAATAAACCCAATAAAAATGGTTTCTATCCATCGTCATATTTAAAACCGGTTTTAAATGTTTCTTTTTAATGATTAAACGTTTTAAAATACTGGCTTTGTTTCTTTTTCCGTAAAAAAGTGTGTTAAAAGTTAGAAAAAAATAAATATCGTGTTTTTTATTT
>BLSH010129677.1:137368-153897 GCA_018402905.1 Glandirana rugosa | reverse complement strand
CCCCCCCCCCCCCCCCCCCCCCCCCCCCCCCCCCCCCAGTAGGCTTGGTCATTTAATTGGTAGCATGTTGTTTTGTTGCGGGGTTGAATGATTGGTAAGTGATTTGTTCATGGGTTGCACAGGAGGGGTTTATTTAAGGGTTTGCAGAAAGTGTGTTAGAAAGCCAAGCATACCAAGTTTTTGTGTACTTTGTTGGGCAATCCTGAGCGATTGCAATGAGCTCTTCCATTTTCGCTATATGTTTGATTTGACTGTGCCATTCGGCAAGTGTGGGGATTCTTTGGGTACCCCAATGTCTGGGTATGCATAATTTGGCTGCATTGATCATATGCATAGCAAGGGATTTCCAGTAGATTTTGTGTGGTAGGTTATGTATGTGTAAAAGGAAGAGTTCTGGATTGTTGGGTAGATTTAGTGCGGTGATTGAGTTAATTTGGTTCCTTACTGACTGCCAGAAAGAGGCTATATTTTTGCAATCCCACCAGATGTGTAAAAGGTTCCCTTTTTCCTGTCTGCAACGCCAGCAAATGTCATTGATGTTGGGATTGTAGTGGTTAAGGATGTTCGGAGTGCGATACCAGCAAGCTAGAAGTTTATAGTTGTTTTCTTGTGTAGAAATGTTTATGGAACCTTTGTGTACCACATCGTAGGCGTGTTTCCACTGCACATCTGATATGTCTATTTGTAGGTCTCTACTCCATGCCAAACAAAATTTATTGTTATTGTTCTCCTTATTTTCCCAAAGCAGATTGCATAAGGTTGAAATTGTGTGTTAAATAGGAGTGCCTCTGTGGCATATGTTGTCAAAGGAAGATAGAGGGAGTTTTAGGTTGCTCAATTTGAGCTTAGAGTTAAAGAAGTTCCTGATTTGGAGGTATTTCCACCAGTTTAAGGACGCTGTAGGCCATTTAGACCTAAGCTCCTGTAGTGTGGGTAGAGTGCCATTTGGGGCAATATGATGTAAGCAAAGGTCTGTTGGGAGGTCTAGCCCTTCGAGAAAGGATCTGCTCCTACCTGGGGGGAATTGTGGGTTGTGAAGAATCAGAGTCATTGGGCCGTTTGGGTCGGAAATGTTTCTTGTTTTGGAGGCTTTTTTGAAGACGTCTAGCGCTGGACCTATGAGAGGGTGCTTTTTGAGATCTTGTGGGAGGAAAGTGGAGGGAATCCAAGGAGTGAGTTGGAGGGGTATGTCAGATAATTTTTTTTCTAAGTTTTCCCAGTCTTTAGTTAGATAATGAACATTCCAGTCAATAATTCTTTGGAGTTGGCAGGCCCAGTGGTAAAGCTTCAAATCAGGGATTCCCATGCCGCCTGCGAGTTTGGGTGTAGTGAGTTGTAGAAAGCTGATTCTGGGAACTTTTTTGTTCCAGAGGAACTGAGAACAAAGCTGCCTGAGTTTGGCGAGAAAAGTAGTTGGTAAATCGATGGGGACCGTTTGGAAAAGATAAAGCAGGCGCAGGAGAACGTTCATTTTGATTATGGCAGCTCTGCCAAACCAGGAAAAGTGGGGTTTGTGCCATCTGGCAATGTCATTTTTGATGTTCTGTAGTAGAGGGAGGAAATTTTTGTTGAAGAGGTTTGAGGGGGATGGCGTGATGTGTATTCCCAAGTATTTGATGGCTTCTTTCCGCCATGAGAACGGATAGTTGGATTCACAGCGTTTGACTATATTTGATGGTAGGGAGATGTTTAGGGCTTCAGATTTGGACAGATTTATTTTAAAGTGTGAGATATATTTGAATTGATCAAAGTCTTTTAGGGCAGTGGGAAGGGAAATATGTGGGTCCGTGAGGAAGAGTAATATGTCGTCCGCGAAAGCGGCAATTTTGTACTGATGGTCAGTGATTTGAATTCCTTTTATGTTGTTGTTTTCCCTTAGTTGTTGGAGGAAGGGTTCAAGTGTAAGTATGAAAAGTATGGGTGAGAGAGGGCATCTTTGACGGGTGCCGTTGTGGATGGAGAAGGCGTTTAATAGGAGGCCGTTGGCTCTTACTCTGGCTGTTGGGTTATGATAAAGGGACATGATGAATGTAGCCAGTCTGGGGCCCACCCCAAGGGCCAGTAGAGTAGCTTCCAGATAGTCCCAGGTCAGCCTATCAAACGCCTTCTCAGCATCTAGAGAGAGTAGGAATCCTGGTGTTTTGTTTTGGGAAAGCCATTGTTGGATGTTGATGGCTTTTATGGTATTATCCCTTGCCTCACGGCCCGGGACAAATCCAACTTGATCTATGTGGACTAGGCCTGGGATTAATGGTAAGATTCTATTAGCTAGGATTTTTGCAAAGATTTTTAGGTCCGTATTTAGGAGTGAAATTGGGCGATAACTGGATGTTTGTGCTGGGTCTTTGTCTGGCTTGGGTATTATGGAAATATGCGCTTCAAGCAGGCTATGGGGTGGGGTATCCTTGAGTGCTAGTTGGTTAAACGCTTTGAGAAAGGGTTTGGCGAGAATATTTGAGAAGGATTTGTAATATGCCGTTGTGAAGCCGTCAGGTCCAGGGCTTTTGCCCGATTTCATTTGTTTTAAAGCTAATGTGAATTCCTCCTCTATCAGAGGCCCGTCTATGTCTTTTGCCTTTTCTTTACTTATTAAGTGTGGAGTGTGTTTTTCCAGGAAGTCCTTAATGATAGTATCTCTGGGGCCTTCCAGGCTGTGGGGTTTAGGTCCTGGTGGGAGATTGTATAAGCCCGCGTAATAGTCTGCTAACTGTTTTGCAATCCCTACATTGGTGGAATATAGGGTGCCGTTTTGTGAGCGTATTTGTCTAATTGTATTGATAGCTTTTTTTTCTTGGAGTGCTCTGGCCAAATATTTGCCACTCTTGTTGCTATGTTCGTAAAATAATTTCTAGGTAAGAATTAATTTTCTTTTGGTTCTGAGCCCTAGTTCTTCAGAAAGTAGTGTGCGTGTATCGGTAAGTTCTAACAGCGTGCTGATGGCGTTTGTTTTTTTGTGTGTATGTTCCAAGAGACAAATCTTATTGAGGAGGGTGTTGATTTTGGCCTGTCTGGTTCTTTTACGTGCTGCAGCTCTGGAAACAAGGAGGCCCCTGATCACGCATTTGTGGGCTTCCCACTGTGTGATCGGAGAAACATCAGGGGTATCATTGTTAAGAAAGTATTCATTTATGTTGTTTTGAATTAAGCTGCTAGTTGCTAAGTCTGTGATCAGGGAGGTATCAAGCCTCCAGATTTTTGATGGTGGAGTGATTTCAGGAAAGGTGAGCAATAGAGTGATAGGGTGGTGGTCCGAAAGAAACATAGGTTCAATTGTGGTTTTGGTAAGGAGAGTTAGATCTCTCTGTGAAAACCAGAAGTAATCGATTCTGGAATATCTGTTGTGAGGCATGGAGTAGAAAGTGTAGTCTTTTGTCGTGGGGTGTTGTGATCACCAGGTGTCGTGCAGTAGAGCGTCGTGGAGTTGCTTCTTTATTTGTTTAAGGGCTCTGAAAGGTATTGAAGTGTGACCCGAGGAGGTGTCTTCAAGGGGGTTTAAGGCAACGTTGAAGTCACCTCCCAGGACAAGGATGCCCTTTTGAAATGTTATTAGGTCTGTGATGGTTTTTCTGAAGAAGGTCACTTGTGCGTGATTCGGGCTGTATATGTTAGCAATGGTGATTGGTTTATTCCAGAGAGTGCCTTTCAGGAAAACTAAACAACCCTCTTCATCGCATAGTGATTCTGTTACTTGGAGGGGTAGGTTTTTCGAGATTAGGGTTGCAACGCCCTTGGTTTTAGCTTCTTTGTTGGTAGCCTGAAAAATTGTGGGGAAGTCTGTGTTTGTGAGTTTGGGCATTCTGTCTGAACGAAAGTGGGTTTCCTGGAGTAGGATTATACCTGCCTTCAAATGTTTCATGTGTAACAAAAGTTTACTTCTTTTCTCTGGTGTATTAAGACCCTTTGTGTTGAGCGAAATAAGTTTCAGGGTTCGCATACTTAGAAGTGTCGATTGGAGTTGAAGGGTGATTGAGAGGTAAAGAGACTGACAGGGGAGAAGTCAAGAAAGAGAATCTAGAGACGGGGGGGAAAGATCAGGGGGGAATGTGTTGGGATGCAAGGGGTTGAAGTGGGGGGGAGGGCAGGAGGGGAGTAGGGCTACCGACTTCAAGGGGAGACCCGCTCAACCCAAAAGAAATATGTGGTGTCAGTGAGTTTCAGCCGAGGCAGAGCTCGCGCTGATTGGGGGGTAAGTTAGGACGAGGGAGGCGACCGAGAAAGACAACTGTCTCTAAGACACGTAACCAGAGAGAGCTGTCAAGGGGGGTGGTCCGCCACACCGATATCCCGTAAGAGAGGGTGTATGGAACTTAGGATCTATAAAGTCAGATTTTTGTTAGTATGATTGGGCAAAGTGGCGGTGAGATAAGGTGATGGGTGGTGGATTGAAGAGTACAAGAGGTGTTTGTATAGCTAGCATGTGTGGTATCAGTGACCCCACCTTTGTTGTTGTGTAACTATGTCAAATGTATGGATATTAAGGATCAATGTATGTGACAATAGAATAAAAATTGGAATCGATCCACATGTTACAAAACGATATCTCAGTGGATTTCACAAACAGTTAATAACAAAGACTAGAAACTTGTATAACGTAAAAACCCTTTAAATACATATCTGCTGACTATAGCGGATACAATTTTTAGTCGTCAGATAGAATCAAGGACTGAGACAGCATAAATTTGAGAGAGGTGCATGGGGTCTCTGCCTCCATGTACATTTTGTGTATAAGGTTGTCGCAATAAGTTTGTGAGTGCCCAAAGGACAATCTTGGGCAGATTTGGGTGTAGAATGCGGGGGTACAGGCCAGTAGATCATGTGCAAAAATTTAAAAAGGTTGTTCTGTATTAGAGAGTGGGGGATTCTGAGATGGGAAACGGAAGGGGATTGCCTCATTGCGGGGGTAAGTGAGTTTTTGTCAGTTGTTATCTGGCCTAGTTTAGATCGTTAGTATCTGGAGACCTGTGTTTGTCAGATTTGGTAGTTATCGTGGAGGGGCCAAATCAGATCCTTGATTCTCTCTGAAAGTTGCCTGAACATCAATGAGGTAAAATATAATTTGGTGGTGCAGGAACTTACTCTGTCCATGCGGGTGAAATCCCTCCCTCATGTGATATGTTGAGTGAAAAGAGGGTGATAAATGGTTTCTTACCTTGAGAAGATCAGATTGGATTTCAATTTTATGGCAAACGGGGTCTGATGGTGAGTCAGGTCCCTCTGGAAGGAGTGCACCCGCATGGATCTCGTTGCGCATCAAAATAAAGACAATAAAAACTGAAACAAGTTAGGGGATGATCAAGAGAACATGGGAATAGTTAAGACGGGTAGGGTAGTGGCTTATGGAACAACTGGGGAAATGAGGCAGTTCCTTAATGCGGTTCCTGAGGGAATGACATTTTCGGGGTTATCTAAGGTTTAGTCTATGCCTTAGATAGCATGTGGATTCCTGTTGCTGCGTATGAGATTTGTTGTGGGTCCATGTGAAAGGATAGAATGTTGGAGTCAGATAACATCACGATTTTGTATACTTGCTGTCCTGGGTAATGAAGGGCTAGGGATTGCAGAGGGCGTTGTGTGTGGGAGATGAGTCCTCTTAGGGCGGCTTCAAGTATGCTTCTGGTATGTGAATCCATTCTAGTCTGGGTCTTTTTCGTCATGTAACGGGTATCCAGGGGGAGATGTCTGAGAGGTCACATAACCTGTCTTGCAGTTTTGGCTAAGTGTATATGCAGATCGAGTTCGGGTATGGAAAGACATTGATCCATCGGCTTGCAGGGTAAACAGAGTGAGGTGCAAAGGTGGGCATGGTTGGGGCATGAGAGTTAGAAAGTGAGAGGTCGGTAAAGTGGGAGTTAATTCTTCCTAGGTTTGCGGTGAGCTGGTGAAGATGTAAGGCTTCCTTCCCTTGAGGGACGTCTGTTTACTGGAGGAGGCGAGAATCTGAGATCCGGCGTCGCCTATGTAAGTGTGTATCGCCATGTTGCAAGAATTCCATAGGCTCCTCTTGTGTGTGATCTTGGCTAATAGCTTGCAGATCGGAGTACCAATTTGGTAGGTCAATAAGTGGGATGTTGAGCTTGTTACAGAAGGCAGGAAGATCTTCTGGGACCTTCAGCAAGACAGGGCGGTTGGGGGGTCCTGCAGAAAGGCAAAAGGGGAATTTCCACCTATAAACTATATTTCTTTCCCTCAGAATGTCCAGCAGGGGGTGGATGTCTCTGCGCTGCTGTAAAGTTATCTGAGAGAGATCCTGAAAGAGCTTTATTTCCTGGCCGTGGTATAAAATGTGATTTCTGAGTCTGGCATTGCGTAGGATTCTTCCTTAAGTTGAAAATTAACGATATTGCAGATTATATCTCTGGGTTTATCATTCTCCCTGCCCCTGGGTTTGAGAACTCTGTGATATCGTTCTATTTCAACTGGATTTTCTAAGGGTCTGCCCAGCAGGTCATTAAAAATGGCCAGGAGAGCGGGGAGTAATTGATCGTTGTCAATTGTTTCAGGCAGGTTTCTGATTCTTATGTTATGTCTACGCCCACGGTTCTCCAGGTCTTCCAAATGGCGTCTCATGTCTCTGAGATGCAGGGTATGTGCGTCTATGGCCTGCCTGGCTCTGTGTATGTCATTATCATGGCGTATGGTGGTGTCTTCTATTTCCTCTATTCTGACTACCATGCTGTGGAAGTCTTGTCTCAGGTCAGCTATCACTGATGTGAAGGTCGCCTTAATGTCTTTGGCAATAGCATGTAAGTCTGCTATACTGACCGGTTGTTGTGATTGATCCTCGGTGCGCTGCGTCTTCCGTGAGGCGCCTGTGGCTTCTCGTCTCTCTGGGCTGTGACTAGCATGGCGCGCTGAGTCTCCAGAGGCCTGTGCTTCGGGTTTCCTCTCGCGGGGCTTATCTGGGAATATCTCGGCTATTGCGGTGTCAGCTTCGGCGAGATGCGCCCTGGGGGAGCGGGAGCGAGTGGGAGATTGATCTCCCTGGACTTTGCCCATATTGAAGGTCCTGGTGTTTGTCTGGAGCAGGTTAGGGATTTCAGTGTGGCGGAGCTGGTGTCTCAAGCCGCCATCTCCCTCTACGTCCAAGCCACTCCCCTCATCCCCTTTTTATTTTGTTTTGTTTTTTTGCCTTTAGCGCAGTATCACTTTATAAAGGAATTATTCTTGATTTATTCTGTGGTTTTTGGTGGTTCTTGCTGCATGAGCATTGAAAAGTAATGTTATCCTCAGATTTTTGGTAATGACATTTTTATTTATGATGTTGGTACACATATCACATTTTTTGGGCTCAAATTAGAATTATTTGGAAAGAATAAAAAATAGAAAATGGGACTATTTTCAAGTTTCATAAGCAATGGTATTGTTTGTGGTTTGTAAAGACACCTGTGCCAGTTTGGGGAAATATTTTTGTGAGATAGATATCAAGTGAAAGTGCCAGAGAAAAAAATATTTAAAAAAAACCAACATAGATCAAAATTGCAACATTGTTGCAAGGACAATTTCTTTGAGAGAAAGATACATGGAAAGGATTTATTTGGGGGAAATAACAATTGTACCATTAGAACGAATGTCTGAAAATTGCATTTGGTTACATAACGCTCATCTTCACTCCTAAAAAAAGTTGTGTAAAATAGCTCTCATTTTGGTATTTACTATTTACTCAAGGAATTACTCCATGAGAGTTAAAAACTGAGTTGTTTTGTGTCTGAGCATGTTCAGTTGTGCTCAGCTGTGTCGTGCACCTAAATGTAAAGAGACAGGGAATTTATCTTTTCTCAGACTTTTTAACCCCTTCCTTACCGGGCACTTAAACCCCCCTCCTGCCCAGACCAATTTTTGGCTTTCAGCGCTGTCGCATTTTGAATAACAATTGCGTGGTCGTGCGACGTTGTACCCAAATAAAATTTGCGTCCTTTTTTTCCCACAAATAGAGCTTTCTTTTGGTGGTATTTGATCCCCTCTGCGTCATTTCTGATCGCCGCTATAAACAAAAAATGAGCGACAATTTTGCATAAAAGAATAATATTTTTTACTTTTTGCTAAAGTACAAATCCATTAAAAAAATTATTCATCAGTTTTGGACGATATATATTCTTCTACATATTTGTGGTAAAAAAAAATCGCAATCGGCGTATATTGATTGGTTTGCGCAAAAGTTATCGCGTCTACAAACTGGGAATTGATTTCAGGCGTTTTTATTATTATTTTTTTTTTACTAGTAATGGCGGCGATCTGCGATTTTTATCGGGACTGCGATATTGGGGCGGACATGTCGGACATTTTTGACACATTTTTGGGACCAATGACATTTATACAGCGATCAGAAATGTAAATGTCCACTGATTACTGTTTAAATGTCATTGGCAGTGAAGGGGTTAACCTGCAGGGGGCAGTGAAGGGGTTAAATATGTTCCCTGGCTGTGTTCTAACTGTGGGGGGGCAGGGCTGGCCGGGACATAACAGATCTAACTGATCCCAGTGACAGGGATCAGTAGATCTGCTTGTCCCCTGTCACAGAACGGGGAACTGCTGTGTTTACAACGGCGGTTCCCCGTTCTGAGGCTCCTAAAAGTGATCGGCGGATCTCGGGCGGACATCGAGTCCGCCCGACCCGCGGGCACGCTCGCGCTGCGTGCGGCGCGCGCATGCCGCCGCTGCCGCCAGGGAGCGCGCTGGAGCATGCGCAGTGGAGGACGTCCATGGACGTCCTCCCGGCATTGCAGATCCATGCTGGAGCCGTATTTTGGCAATAGCGCGGATCTGAAGTGGTTAAGATATTTCAGTGTAGAAATCACTTTTTCATGCAGTTTAAAAGCAGAATATCCTCAAACAATATACCACATATTTTAGTACAATTTAGGGGATCAGATCATGCTCTAAACATTATTTCTATTTGCACTACTCCAGGTCCTGACTACAGTAAGGATTTGGGCATTATCTGTGTCCTGGGAACAATAGTGAATTCCATTTCGGGAGTAATTTGCCACCAGCACTATTGTGAATACCGTTTTAGTGCTATTTACAGTGAATCGCGGTAATTTTGCCACTATTTTGCGGCAGCGCTATAGTAAATGACCCCATTGACTTTTATTAGGATTTACTAGTTCCGCACTTTTCATTGAGCAGGCTAATTCTTTTGAATGTGGCATTATGTCAAAATCTTCAAGGATCCTAAAAAAAGGAGTTGAGAGACCTTAATGCTATCTTTACAATGTATCTCATATTGTCTAAACACTTATTGTAAACAACATTGCATCATAAATTATTCTCTGCTAAAGCTCATGTGTAACTTCTGCAAACAAATGGTCAGCATAATTATTTCAGCAAGTAATGTACTAGTTTAGTCCTTCACAGAAAAATTTTCACATTCAAATTTATGACACCTGTTATTTATTATGTGCCTGCTGGAGTACTAAATTATTTGAAAATGTACTGTACTAACCACAGGGAATCCCTGACAATCTTCTTTTCCTTATGGTTGGAAATTTGTGTACAGTAGGTGTCTGCACTGCAGCAAGAATGGCTGCAGTGCACATACATTTTCCACAAGATACCAGAAACGGAGAAAATAAAACTAGTTACGCTTACACAGCACTGTCATTAACTAAAATGTGTGTATATTGAAAACAGTATATACTGTGAATTGATGTAAAAAAAATTCAAATGGGCTTTTGTATAATTCATTTTGTTATAAAGAGAAAATCTGAAGAGAGGAACTCAAATAAAAATCTTAAGGAAGTACACTAAAGTGTGGGTAAAAAAAAAAAATAAGCTGCAGATATTTGACATGATTTTTGACATGTTGTAATTTTTTTACTTTGCTGCATTTGCTGTGCAGTGAATACAATAAAAATAAAGAATGGGGGGGCATGGCCTGATGCTGAGCCAGACGGTCGCATAACTCCGGTGCTCCGCTGACACGGGGAGCAAACGGCACGGAGTGACCATCCAGGGCGACTTTTCAGACACCATGGGGAACCCACCGACCGAGGGTGTACCACGACCATGACTAAGGGAAGGAAGGACGAGAATCCTTCCTTCGCTTGGTCATGGTCATGGTACACCCTCGGTCGGTGGGTTCCCCTTGGTGTCTGAAAAGTTGCCCTGGATGGTCACTCACAGATTTCTTCACCTCAGGAAAGCATGTAGGTAGGAAAAATGGTGCCGAGGCCTACCCATCCCCGTCCCCTTCATGGCCTAACAATCCGCCCAAACAGACAAGGACAATGACTACTCTCTAAGCAGCCAGCACTCTTATCCACCTATCCCATCATCATGTAGCCCGGCCAAGACCAAAATTAGGCTGGATGGCGGCGGATGCAGACCAGCCATGAGTCCTGCGGCCGACTCAGGGGATGATACAAGAGACATGCCTGACTCTATAGAGACTTTCCCCACTCAAAATCAACCGATACTAGATACAGTGTTAAAGGAGATGCTTTTATCCCTACGTAGTACTATCCACTCAGATATAGTTTCCTGCATGCACAATTTCAACCAGGATATTTAGGCAGTAGAAGCTAGAGTGGAGCACATAGAAGAAAAAGTGGGGGAATATGCGGCCACAATAAATGACCTTGTGGATGCACATGATGATAAAGAGAGAGATTCGGAGTAGATTAAGGCCAAAAAGGAAAAATCTGACAACGGTGAATAAGGCACTGAGAAATCAAAAGTTGATTTACAGGTGGGGCTACCCCACTAAACTAACTGTCACTAAAGATGGGCGCGCATCTATCATTGACTCTTTGGACAAAGGCCTGTCCCTTTTGAAAGAATGGGGAATACTAGCGGAACCCCAAGATAATGATAACCTCCCTAAACCTCCTCGCCAGGTGGAGCCCCAATGGAAAACTGTTATGGCAAAAAATGCTAAGTCGCACAACTAGCCAGGATGGGTATATTTGCGACTATTTCCCTGTTCTATAGCCCTAGACTTAACCCCTATACTGTTCAGTAGCTAATGCTACCTCAAAACCGTACAAACTCTCATGGCAAGTAGCCATACTCAGTTTGTTTTTTGTACCAGAGGTACACTGTTCGAATGTTTGTTTTCTTTTCACTTCTTCTTTCCTTTTTTTTTACTACAATAAAGGATCACAGAGGGCACACTAGATCTACTGAAGCCATCTATCAACCAGACGCAACAACATAAACTGCCTACAGGATTAGAGATCATAGAGGGAATCTTAACTTCATCCACAGTGAGTACTTACTACACTCTTTACAGAGGTCTCTTAAAACTCATACGCAGTTCAACATACAGCCACTAGAGAGAACTCTAACAAAGCCCAAAAATTCAGTAAACACATCTATTCTACTCTCACCACAACTTTTGAGGACTAATAGGAATTAGCATACTATCCATTAATGTGAAGGGTTTAAACCACCCTGCCAAACGGAAATTCCTATGGCAAGAAGCTCAACAATATCATTGTGATTAGAGTTGAGCGAACCCGAACTGTAAAGTTCGGGTTCGTACCGAACTTTCGGGTGTCCATATCCCGAATCTGAACCCGAACGTTTGAGAAAAACATTCGGGTTTGGGTTCTGGGTTCTGGTATTTTATCACGCATGTTGAATAGCTGCAGGGCAGCCAATCAACAAGCGTTTCACTGGTTTTCCCTACTAATGGCATGGCTGTGATTGGCCAGTGCATCATGTGACCCAGCCTCTATATAAGGCTGGAGTCACAGTGCTGCATGTCACATGCTCTCAGGTTAGTGTAGGGAGAGGATGCTGCCAGCGCTGTGAGGGACAGATTGTGAGGGACAGATTGCAGTGATAATACTAGGTAGAGATTACTACTACTGCTATGAGGACAGATTGTAGATCTATAACATCACATCCCGCATTACAGAAAGATCTGATTACAGAACGATCTCTCATCCTGCACTACAGAACGATCTAATTACAGAATGATTTCTCATCCTGCATTACAGAACGATCTGATTACAGAATGATCTGATACTGGACTAGGTAGAGATTACTACTGCTTTGAGGGACAGATTGCAGATCTAATAACATCTCCCATTTTTCTTTCTTTTGCAGCCCTCTAGCACTTTCCAGGACTTTTTTACAGTCATTTTTGTGCCGAAAAGTTTGGGTCCCCATTGACTTCAATGGGGTTCGGTGTCCGGGGTAAAGTTCAGATAACGGTCGGTACCGAACCCAAACATTTCCGGAAAGTTCGGCCGAACCCGCCGAACGCCCAGGTGTTCGCTCAACTCTAATTGTGATATCCTTTGTTCACAAGAAACCCACTTTAGTAAATCCTCTCCACCTCGTTGCACCCATAGGAATTTCCCTTACATCTACACAGCAAATGCAGAAACCAAAACGAAAGGAGTCATGACCGCTATAAAGGACTCCGTGGCATTCACCCTTCACCAGGAAATCAAGGACCCGCTAGGACGATACCTGATATTGATCTGTGATTTAAACTCAGTAACATATACCCTGGTCAACTCATATGCCCCAAACAAACATCAGATCCGCTACTTTAATAAGCTCATGAAAAAAGCCCACCAATTCCAAAAAGGCCATTTGGTCATGTGCGGAGACTTCAACACAGTTCCAGACCCTCAATTAGACACCACCTCTACTTCCAAAAGATACCTTCCACAACTGCAAGTATTGTTCCATAGATACTCTCTTTACGATGCCTGGCGGTGCCTGCATGCAGAAGAAAGGGATTACACCTTTTATTCTTCACCCCACAGAGTATATACCAGGATTGACCTATTTTTAGTCGACCAGAACATTCTCTCTAGAACCAAGAAGACAGCAATTAATACCATAACCTGGTCAGACCATGCCTCTATCCTATTGCAGATAGAAGACGCTGCACTGACTTCCTCTAATCGACTTTGGAGGGCCAACTCCTACCTCCTACAGAAACAGGAATCCAGGGACACATTAAGAGCTCAAATAAACAAATTTTTCGCCAATAACAAGAACTCCATTCAAAACCCCTTCATCCTGTGTAACACCCATAAATCGTTTATACGGGGAATGTTTATTCAGTTGGGGGCCCGATATAGGAGGCAGAGGCAGCAGCGTTTTGCAGATATTACCTCAAAGTTACAAAAACTAGAAAACCAAAATAAATCACACCCCACCTCAGGCGTGGGAAACAAAATTGCTCACCTTAGAAATGAACTCCGTTTATTTTTGACAGAGAACTTCGAGAAAGTTAACAAGCGTCTAAAAATGACTTATTATGCAACAGGTAATAAGGCAGGCAAAACCTTAGCGAATAAAATCAAAGGGATTAGATATAAAACGAGAATTCCATTTATTATCCACCCCACCACCAAACAAAAAGAGTACCACCCCCAAAAAATTGCAGATGGGTTTAGCTGTTATTACAACATGTTATATAACTTAAAAGATGATAATTCCACCCATCAACCCACCCCGGGGGCAATTGATCAATTTTTGTGCCACATAAACATACCCAAACTTACAGAAGATCAACTTCACCTTCTAAATCATCCATTTAGCCCACACAAAATCCTGACAGCCATTGAGACACTACCCTCAAACAAATCCCCCGGACCTGATGGATTTGGGGGGGATATTATAAGGAATTTAAGAGCATTTTGACACCCTTCTTGGAGAGTGTCTTCAATACTGCTGCTGCCTCCTCCTCCTTCCCCCCTGAGATGCTAGAAGCGCTTATAGTGACAGTGCAGAAGCAGGGGAAAGAGCCGACCATGCCTTCTAATTTCAGGCCCATCTCTTTACTGAATACAGGTGTGAAGCTGTATGCCAAATTGCTAGCTCTCCGTCTGATCGATATTATGCCCCTACTTATCCACCCGGACCAAACGGGTTTCACCAAATCCAGACAAACCTCAGATGCTACCCGCAGATTAATCAATATTGTCCACCTAGCAGAGTCCCAACATAAGCCTTCTCTGCTCCTTGCTTTGGATGCAGAGAAGGCTTTTGACCGAGTCTATTGGCTTTACCTACGCAGAGTCCTTGAATCGTTTGGATTTCAGGGTGGTATCCTCCATGCGATCATGGCTTTGTACTCTCAACCCTCCGTAGGAGTTTATATGTCTGGTACCCTATCGGAGCCATTTCTAATATCCAATGGCACCAGGCAGGGGTGTTCACTGTCACCACTAATATTTAACTTAGCGATTGAACCCTTGGCAATATACATGAGAGCTCATCCCCAAATCAAGGGCTTCTCAACTCCTCAATCTAACCATCTAATCAGTTTATTCGCAGATGATATCATCCTTATACTTACTGAGGTCCGTTCTTCTCTGGCAGAGGTACATAAAACTTTGTTAATGTTTAATCACATCTCATACTATAAGGTTAACGAGAGCAAATCCTACATACTAGACCTAGGGGTGGATGCTCACATACGTGAGGAACTCAGCACAAGGTTTCCTTATAAATGGCGATCAGATGACATAAGTTATCTAGGAATCAACCTGACACCTAATACTCGGAAATTAATTGAAGCTAATTACAACCAATTTTTAAGCAAACTTGGGTCTAAGTTGGGAGGCTTAGCTAAGACGGAGTTATCCTGGTCAGGGCACCTAGCTGCCTTGAAAATGATCATTCTTCCTCAATTTTTATACTTATTTAGGACAATTCCAATTCCAGTGCCTGTCCAATTTTTCACCAAAGCCCAATCTATGATTAACGCATACCTCTGGCAAGGTAAAAAACTTAGAAGCACATTTAAAAAATTAATAAGAGCAAGGAAATTAGGAGGTGCTGGCCATGTGGACATAAAAGATTACCACACCGCCACTGTCCTAGTTCAAATTAAGCATTGGTTTACACAAGATCAGGGACCTCAATGAGTAGACCTAGAGGTACTACAATGCCCTACCAAGAATCTACAGGACCTGCTATTAACCAGTAGACTTACAACACATAACACATCTTCATTTTCACCGACCATACAGGCATCCCTTCTGGCTTGGAAGGTCTTGGTTGACACCCCTGTGAGTGACATAAAAACGTTCCTCATAGAGCTGCCAATCTCCAGCTTACAACTCTTAATTCCTGACCTAAATATCTCTCATTGGATAACTAGAGGTATAACCAAAGTGGACGATATTAAGATAGGCCCAGCTACCAAAACATTTAGATCTGCCCAAATTGAATTGAATTTTCCAGATACTGACCAATACAAATATTCTCAAATTATTCACCTTCTAAAATCATTCCCTAACACATCCACTAACCTACCATGGAGAATTAAATCCTACTTTACTAACCAAAACACAAAACTCAAGGGTATATCCTTGTTCTGAACCACAAAATGATATTTAGTAAAACTCCCTCTTTGAGGTCCTGGGAAGGGGATCTGGAGCAGGAGTTTACAGAGGAGCAATGGACAAAAGCCCTAGACACCACATATAAATCAACTAAAAATACCAACTTATGGGAACTCACACAAAAAATAATATTAAGATGGTATCTGACACCATCACGGCTATCGAACTTTGCACATGGAACCTCTTCACTATGCTGGAGACATTGTGGAAACAGAAGCACACTGTACCATATTCTTTGGTCCTGTCCTAAGATCCAAGCATACTGGAAAGAGGTTTATATGATCATCACACAGATTACTGGATTCAAGCTCCCCCGTAAGCCAGAACTAGCTTTACTCTCCTTGGGCATAGATAGTATACCTTCCTCTTATATATTTACTATTTCACACATATTATTAAGCGCTAGATTAATATTGGTCAGGCACTGGAAAGCCCCAAAAATATCAGAAACCATCCAAACTACCAACCTACATGTCACATATGAAGAGATGTATGCTTCCTCCCAAGGGAGATATCTCTCTGAACATACCAGGTGGAGACATTGGACCGAATGGCATAAGCAGTATGTAAGAGCAGAGAGACTTGACACTTGTTAATGCATATGCTATCTGACAGCTGAAAACAACCTCAGAATCCAGACCCCTCTTATATCCCTGTAAACTATGTTTTCTACAAATACCCAAGCTTTTCCTTACAGATCCTGTTTTATTTTCTACCTACTCTAAGTTACTTATATCGCTATTCAAGGCGACATCATAGACGTGACATACTCTCATCACACGATGTTTATCACGACAGGCTACACTAAAGATTGAGATTCAAAGACCCGGAGGTGGGACAGCCATCGGTCGCAGTTTGTTCCCAAAGGGGGCGACAGAGGGGTCCTCCTGCTGCCGAAAACTATTAAGTGGCTCATGTTTTGTTTCCTTTATTATTGGAGCCATACAGGTAATCTATTCTTGTACTAATACAATGTACAATGCTTAATCTTTCCTTGACTCTGTACTATCTATGTTTACAATCTTCACTTGTAATTATTTAAATCTTCATTAAAAATCTATTGATAATAAAAAACAAAGAATGTATTAATGTATTGTTGTTAGAAACAGCGATTAGTCATAACTTCTTGGGCCTGAAGATCTTCAAGCGAGTTGAGATCAATACTGATTAGCGACAAAGATTGTTGTTATGTAATTATGTAAGAAACAAAAA
>BLSH010129677.1:104897-120641 GCA_018402905.1 Glandirana rugosa | reverse complement strand
GTGCCCTGATGTACCCTGATGTGCCCCCATGTGCCCTGATGTACCCCCATCTTCCCTGATGTACCCCATGTGCCCTAATGTTCCCTGATGTGCCCTAATGTGCCATGATGTGCCCCCATGTGCCCTAATGTGCCCTGATGTGCTCCATGTGCCATGATGTGCCCTGATGTGCTCCATGTACCCTAATGTGCCATGATTTTCCCTGCCGTGCCCTAATGTACTCTGATTTGCCCTGATGTGCCCTAATATACTCTGATGTGCCCTGACATGCCCTAATGTGTCCTGGTGTGCCCCCATGTGCCCTGATGTGCCCTAATGTGCCTGATGTGCCCTAATGTGCCTGATGTGCTCCATGTGCCCTGATGTGCTCCATGTGCCCTGATGTGCTCCATGTGCCCTGATGTACTGTACCCTGATGTGCTGTGCTGTACCCTGATGTGATGTGTGCTGTGCCCTGATGTGCGCTGTACCCTGATGTGCTGTGCCCTGATGTGTCCCGCGCCCTTTGCCTTGATGTGCACTGTACCCTGATGTGCCCTGGGCCGGTCTGGATGAAGTCCAGGGCCAAATTTTTGTCCCAGTCCAGCCTTGTGGGTGACCACCGCCAGTCACCCATCACGCATCTGTGACCACTGACAGTCACCCATTACGCATCTGTGACCACCGTCAGTCACCCGTCACACATCAGTTACCACTGCCAGACACCAGTAACTCATCAGTGACCACTGCCAGACACCGGTCACCCATCAGTGACCACCTCCAGACACCCATCAGGGACCACTGCCAGACACCCGGCACCCATCAGTGACAACCGCCAGTCACCCATCAGAGACCACCACCAGTCACCCATCAGTGACCACCACCAGACACCCGTCACCCCTTGGTGACCACCGCCAGACACCCGTCATGCATCAGTGACCACCGCCAGTCACCCGTCACCTAACAGTGACCACCACCAGTCACCCATCACCCATCAGTGACCACTGCTAGGCACCCATCACCCATCGGTGACTGCCGCCAGACACCTGTCACCCATCAGTGACCACCGCCAGTCACCCATCAGTGACCACCACCAGTCACCCGTCACCCATCAGTGACAACCACCAGACACCCGTCACCCATCAGTGACCACCGCCAGACACCTGTCACCCATCAGTGACCACCGGCACTCACCCGTTACCTATCAGTGACCACCACCAGTCACCTGTGACCCATCAGTGACTAGCGCCAGTCATCCATCACCCATCAGTGACCACCGCTAGACACCCGTCACTCATCAGTGACCACCCAGACACCCGTCACCCATCAGTGACCACCAACAGACACCCGTCACCCATCGGGGACCACCGCCAGTCCCAATCAGTGACCTCCACCAGTCACCCATCAGTGACCATCGCCAATCATATGTCAGTGACCGTCTTCACCTATCAGTAAACATCACCTGTAAAAGTCTCACACATGTGGTATTGCCATACTCAGGAGGAGTAGCAGAATGTATTTTGGGTAGAGTTCAGTGAACCCAGACTGTAACGTTCGGGTCCATACCGGATTTTGGGGTGTCCGTGCCCCGAACCCGATCCCGGACATTAAAAAAAAAGTCCGGGATCGGGTTCGGTATTCGGGTATTTTTGGCTCCTTTTCTAAAGCTGCTGGGCAGCCAATCAACAACCTTTTCACTAGTTTGCCCTTAGAAGCCATCATAGCCATGTCTACTAATGGCATGGCTGTGATTGGCCAGTGCATCATGTGACCCAGACTCTATATGGTGCTGGAGTCACGTAGCGTCGCGTGTCAGATCGTCTCAGACTAGAGTATGGAGAGCTTCATGCCGGTGCTGTGAGGGAAAGATTAGCATACACAACCATCTCAGACTGCATTAGGGAGACCTTCATTGCGGTCCTGTGAGGGAGACATTAGCGTTCAGAACCATCTTATAGTGCATTAGGGAGATGTTCCTGTCTCTGCTGTGAGGAAGACATTAGAGTTCAGAACTATCTTATAGTGCATTAGGGAGACGTAACTGTTGGTGCTATGAGGGAGAGATTTTAATTCTAAAACCATCTACTACTGCATTAGGGAAACGTTCCTGTTGGTGCTCTGAGGGAGAGTTTATCGTTCTAAAACCATCTACTACTGCATTAGGGACAGGTTCCTGTTGGTGCTCTGAGGCAGAGTTTATCGTTCTAAAACCATCTACTGCTGCATTAGGGAAACGTTCCTGTTGGTGCTCTGAGGGAGAGATTCTCATTCTAAAACCATCTACTACTGCATTAGGGAAACATTCCTGTTAATGCTCTGAGGGAGAGATTATCATACTAAAACCATCTACCACTGCATTAGGGACAAGTTCTTGTTGGTGCTCTGAAGGAGAGATTATCGTTCATAAACCATCTATTAATGCATTAGGGAGAGGCTCCGGTTGGTGCTCTGAGGGAGAGTTTATCATTCTAAAAGCATCTACTACAGCATTAGGGAGAGGTTCTTGTTGGTGCTCTGAGGTAGAGTTTATCGTTCTAAAAGCATCTACTACTGCATTAGGGAGAGGTTCCTGTTGGTGATCTGAGGGAGAGTTTATCACTCTAAAACCATCTACTAATGCATTAGGGAGAGGTTCCGCTTGGTGCTCTGAGAGAGAGTTTATTGTTCTAAAACCAACTACTACTGCATTAGGGAAACGTTCCTGTTAATGCTCTGAGGGAGAGATTATCATACTAAAACCATCTACTACTGCATTAGGGACAAGTTCCTGTTGGTGCTCTGAAGGAGAGATTATCGTTCTTAAACCATCTATTAATGCATTAGGGAGAGGCTCCGGTTGGTGCTCTGAGGGAGAGTTTATCATTCTTAAAGCATCTACTACTGCATTAGGGTGAGGTTCTTGTTGGTGCTCTGAGGTAGAGTTTATTGTTCTAAAAGCATCTACTACTGCATTAGGGAGAGGTTCCTGTTGGTGATCTGAGGGAGAGTTTATCACTCTAAAACCATCTACTAATGCATTAGGTAGAGGTTCCGGTTGGTGCTCTGAGAGAGAGTTTATTGTTCTAAAACCAACTACTACTGCATTAGGGAGAGGTTCCTGTTGGTGCTCTGAGGGAGAGTTTATCGTTCTAAAACTATCTACTACTGCATTAGGGAAACGTTCCTGTTGGTGCTCTGAGGGAGAGATTCTCATTCTAAAACCATCTACTACTGCATTAGGGAAACGTTCCTGTTAATGGTCTAAGAGAGAGATTCTCATTCTAAAACCATCTACTATTGCATTAGGGAAACATTCCTGTTGGTGCTCTGATGGAGATTTTATTGTTCTAAAACCATCTACTACTGTATTAGGGAAATGTTCCTGTTGGTGCTCTGAGGGAGAGATTCTGATTCTAAAACCATCTACTACTGCATTAGGGAAACATTCCTGTTGGTGCTCTGAGGGAGAGTTTATTGTTCTAAAACCATCTACTACTGCATTAGGGACTGGTTCCTGTTGGTGCTCTGAGGGAGAGTTTATTGTTCTAAAACCATCTGCTACTGCATTAGGGAGAGGTTCCTGTTGGTGCTCTGAGGGAGAGTTTATCGTTCTAAAACCATCTGCTACTGTATGAGGGAAAGGTTCCTGTTGGTGCTCTGAGGGAGAGTTTATAATTCTAAAACCAACTACTACTGCATTAGGGAGAGGTTTCTGTTGGTGCTATGATGGAGAGTTTATCGTTCTGAAACCATCTACTACTGCATTAGGGAGAGTTTCCTGTTGGTGCTCTGAGGAAGAGTTTATTGTTCTAAAACCATCTACTACTACATTAGGGACAGGTTCCTGTTGGTGCTTTGAGGGAGAGATTATCGTTCTAAAACCATCTACTACTGCATTAGAGAGAAGTTCCTGTTGGTGCTCTGAGGGAGAGTTTATCATTCTAAAACCATCTACTACTGCATTAGGGAGAGGTTCCTGCTGGTGCTCTGAGGGAGAGTTTATCATTCTAAAACCATCTACTACTGCATTAGGGAGAGGTTCCTGTTCGTGCTCTGAGAGAGAGTTTATTGTTCTAAAACCATCTACTACTGAATTAGGGAAAGGTTGCTTTTGGTGCTCTTAAGGAGAGTTTATCATTCTAAAACCAACTACTACTGCATCAGTGACAAGTTCCTGTTGGTGATCTGAGGGAGAGTTTATCATTCTAAAACCAACTACTACCGCATTAGGGAGAGGTTCCTGTTGGTGCTCTGAGGCAGAGTTTATAGTTCTAAAACCATCTACTACTGCATTAGGGAGAGGTTCCTATTGATGCTCTGAGGGAGAGATTATGATTCTAAAACCATTTACTACTGCATTAGGGAGAGTTTATCGTTCTAAAACCAACTACTACGGCATTAGGGAGAGGTTCCTGTTTGTGCTCCGAGGGAGAGATTATCATTCTATAACCATCTACTACTGCATTAGGGACAGGTTCCTGTTGGTGCTCTGAGGGAGAGTTTATTGTTATAAAACCATCTACTACTGCATTAGGGAGAGGTTCCTGTTGGTGCTGTGAGGGAGAGTTTATCGATCTAAAACCATCTAATACTGCATTAAGGAGAGATTTCTGTGTGTGCTCTGAGAGAGAGTTTGTCTTCCTAAAACCATCTACTATTGCATTATTGAGAGGTTCCTGTTGGTGCTCTGAGGGAGAGCTTATCGTTCTAAAACCATCTACTACTGCATTAGGGAAAGGTTCCTGTTGGTGTTCTGAGGGAGAGTTTATCTTTCCAAAACCATCTACTAATGCGTTCTAAAACCAACTCCTACTGCATTAGGCAGAGGTTCCTGTTGGTGCTCTGAGGGAGAGTTTATCGTTCTAAAACCAACTACTACAGCATTAGGGAGAGGTTACTGTTGGTGCTCTGAGGGAGAGATTATCATTCTAAAACCATCTACTACTGCATTAGGGAGAGGTTCCTGTTGGTGCTCTGAGGGAGAGTTTATTGTTCTAAAACCATCTACTACTGCATTAGGGAGAGGTTCCAGTTGGTGCTCTGAGAGAGAGATTATCATTCTAAAACCATCTACTACTGAATTATGGACTGGTTCCTGTTGGTGCTCTGAGGGAGAGATTATCGTTCTAATACCATCTACTACTGCATTAGGGAGAGATTCCTGTTGGTGCTCTAAGGGAGAGTTTATCGTTCTAAAACCATCTACTACTGCATTAAGGAGAGGTTCCCGTTGCTGCTCTGAGGTAGAGTTTATTGTTCTAAAAACATCTACTACTGCATTAGGGACTAGTTCCTGTTGGTGCTCTGAGGGAGAGATTATCATTCTAAAACCATCTTCTACTGCATTAGGGAGAGGTTCCTGTTGGTGCTCTGAGGGAGAGTTTATCGTTCTAAAACCTTCTACTACTGCATTAAGGAGAGATTTCTGTTAGCGCTCAGAGAGAGAGTTTGTCGTTCTAAAACCATCTACTACTGTATTAGGGAGAGGTTCCTGTTGGTGCTCTGAGGGAGAGCTTATCGTTTTAAAACCATCTACTACTCCATTAGGGAGAGGTTCCTGTTGGTGCTCTGAGAGAGAGTTTATTGTTCTAAAACCAACTACTACTGCATTAGGGAAGGGTTCCTGTTGGTGTTCTGAGGGAGAGTTTATCGTTCTAAAACCAACTACTACTGCATTAAGGAGAGGTTCCTTTTGGTGCTCTGAGGGAGAGATTATCATTCTGAAACCATCTACTACTTCATTAGACAGAGATACCTTTTCGTGCTCTGAGGGAGAGTTTATCGTTTTAAAACCATCTACTACTACATTAGGGAGAGGTTCCAGTTGGTGCTCTGAGAGAGAGTTTGTCGTTCTAAAACCATCTACTACTGCATTAGGGAGAGGTTCCTGTTGGTGCTCTGAGGGAGAGATTATCATTCTAATACCATCTACTACTGCATTAGGGAGAGGTTTCTGTTGGTGCTCTGAGGGAGAGTTTATCGTTATAAAACCATTTCCAACCGTATTAGGGAGAGGTTCCTGTTGTTGCTCTGTTTTCGTTATAAAGCCATCTCCTACTGCATTAGGGAGAGATTCGTGTTGGTGCTCTGAAGGAGAGTTTATCGTTCTAAAACCATCTACTACTGCATGAGGGAGAGGTTCCTGTTGGTGCTCTGAGGAAGAGTTTTTCGTTATAAAACCATCTCCTACTGTATCAGGAAGAGGTTCCTGTTGGTGCTCTGAGGGAGAGTTTATCGTTCTAAAACCTTCTAATACTGCATTAGGGAGAGGTTTCTGTTGGTGCTCTGAGGGAGAGTTTATCGTTCTAAAACCATCTACTACTGCATTAGGGAGAGGTTCCTGTTTGTGCTCTGAGGGAGAGTTTATCATTCTAAAACCATCTACCACTGTATTAGGGAGAGGTTCCTGTTGGTGCTCTGAGGGAGAGTTTATCGTTCTAAAACCATCTACTACTGGATTAGGGACAGGTTCCTGTTGGGGCTCTGAGGGAGAGCTTATCGTTTTAAAACCATCTCCTACTGTATCAGGAAGAGGTTCCTGTTGGTGCTCTGAGGTAGAGTTTATCGTTCTAAAACCTTCTAATACTGCATTAGGGAGAGGTACCTGTTGGTGCTCTGAGGGAGAGTTTATCGTTCTAAAACCATCTACTACTGCATTAAGGAGATGTTCCTGTTGGTGCTCTGAGGGAGAGATTATCATTCTAAAACCATCTACTACTGCATTAGGGAGAGGTTCCTGTTGGTTCTCTGAGGGAGAGTTTATCGTTCTAAAACCAACTACTATGACATTAGGGATCGGTTCCTGTTGGTGCTCTGAGGGAGAGATTATCATTCTAATACCATCTACTACTGCATTAGGGAGAGGTTTCTGTTGGTGCTCTGAGGGAGAGTTTATCGTTATAAAACCATTTCCAACTGTATTAGGGAGAGGTTCCTGTTGTTGCTCTGAGGGAGAGTTTATCATTATAAAGCCATCTCCTACTGCATTAGGGAGAGATTCGTGTTGGTGCTCTGAAGGAGAGTTTATCGTTCTTAAACCATCTACTACTGCATGAGGGAGAGGTTCCTGTTGTTGCTCTGAGGAAGAGTTTTTCGTTATAAAACCATCTCCTACTGTATCAGGAAGAGGTTCCTGTTGGTGCTCTGAGGGAGAGTTTATCGTTCTAAAACCTTCTAATACTGCATTAGGGAGAGGTTCCTGTTGGTGCTCTGAGGGAGAGTTTATCGTTCTAAAACCATCTACTACTGTATTAGGGAGAGGTTCCTGTTTGTGCTCTGAGGGAGAGTTTATCATTCTAAAACCATCTACCACTGTATTAGGGAGAGGTTCCTGTTGGTGCTCTGAGGGAGAGTTTATCGTTCTAAAACCATCTACTACTGGATTAGGGACAGGTTCCTGTTGGTGCTCTGAGGGAGAGATTATCGTTCTAAAACCATCTACTCCTGCATTAGGGAGAGGTTCCTGTTGGTGCTCTGAGGGAGAATTTATCGTTCTAAAATCATCTCCTACTGCATTAGGGAGAGGTTCCTGTGGGTGCTCTAAAGTTAAAGTTTTTTTTCTAAAACCATCTACTACTGCATGAGGGAGAGGTTCCTGTTGGTGCTCTGAGGGAGAGTTTATCATTGTAAAACCATCTACTACTGCATTAGGGAGAGGTTCCTGTTGGTGCTCTGAGGGAGAGTTTATCGTTATAAAACCATCTCCTACAGCATTAAAGAGAGGTTCCTGTTGGTGCTCTGATGGAGAGTTTATCGTTCTAAAATCATCTATTACTCCATTAGGGAGAGGTTCCTGTTGGTGCTCTGAGGCAGAGTTTATTGTTCTAAAAATAACTACTACGGCTTTAGGGAGGGGTTCCTGTTGGTGCTCTGAGGGAGAGATTATGATTCTAAAACCATCTACTATTGCATTAGGGAGAGGTTCCTGTTGGTGCTCTGAGTGAGAGTTTATCATTCTAAAACTATCTACTACTGCATTAGGAAGAGGTTCCTGTTGGTGCTCTGAGGGAGAGTTTATCATTCTAAAACCATCTACTACTGCATTAGGGAGAGGTTCCTGTTGGTGCTCGGAGGGAGAGTTTATCATTCTAAAACCAACTACTACTGCATTAAGGAGAGGTTCCTGTTGGTGCTCTGAGGGAGAGTTTATCATTATCAAGCCATCTCTTACTGCATTATTGAGAGGTTCCTGTTGGTGCTCTGATGGAGAGTTTATCGTTCTGAAAGCATATACTACTGCATTAGGGAGAGGTTCCTGTTGGTGCTTTGAGGGAGAGTTTATCGTTCTAAAACCATCTATTACTGCATTAAGGAGACGTTCCTGTTGGTGCTTTGAGGGAGAGTTAATCGTTCTAAAACCATCTACTTTTGCATTAAGGAGACGTTGCTGTTGGTGCTCTGAGGGAGAGGTTATCGTTCTGAAACCATCTACTACTGCATTAGGGAGAGGTTCCTGTTGGTGCTCTGAGGGAGAGTTTATTGTTCTAAAACCATCTACTACTGCATTAAGGAGACGTTCCTGTTGGTGCTTTCAGGGAGAGTTAATCGTTCTAAAACCATCTACTTTTGCATTAAGGAGACGTTGCTGTTGGTGCTCTGAGGGAGAGATTATCGTTCTGAAACCATCTACTACTGCATTAGGGAGAGGTTCCTGTTGGTGCTCTGAGGGAGAGATTATAATTCTAAAACCATCTACTACTGCATTAGGGAGAGGTTCCTGTTGGTGCTCTGAGGGAGAGTTTATCGTTACAAAATCATCTCCAACTGTATTAGGGAGAGGTTCCTGTTGTTGCTCTGAGGGACAGTTTATCATTATAAAGCCATCTCCTACTGCATTAGGGAGATATTCCTGTTGGTGCTCTGAGGCAGGATTTATCTTCTAAAACCAACTCTTACTGCATTAGGGAGAGGTTCCTGTTGGTGCTATGAGGGAGAATTTATCATTCTAAAACTATCTCCTACTGCATTAGGGAGAGGTTCCTGTTGGTGCTCTGAGGGAGAGTTTATCGTTCTAAAACCATATACTACTGCATTAGGGAGAGGTTCCTGTTGGTGCTCTGATGGAGAGTTTATCGTTCTAAAACAATCTACTACTGCATTAGGGAGAGGTTCCTGTTGGTGCTCTGAGGGAGAGTTTATCGTTCTAAAACCAACTACTATGGCATTTGGGAGAAGTTTCTTTTGGTGCTCTGAGGGAGAGATTATCATTCGAATACCATCTACTACTGCATTAGGGAGAGGTTTCTGTTGGTGCTCTGAGGGAGAGTTTATCGTTATAAAGCTATCTCCAACTGTATTAGGGAGAGGTTTCTGTTGTTGCTCTGAGGGAGAGTTTATCGTTATAAAGCCATCTCCTACTGCATAAGGGAGAGATTTCTGTTGGTGCTCTGAGGGAGAGTTTATCGTTATAAAACCATCTCCTACTGTATCAGGAAGAGGTTCCTGTTGGTGCTCTGAGGGAGATTTTATCGTTCTAAAACCTTCTAATACTGCATTGGGGAGAGGTTCCTGTTGGTGCTCTGAGGGAGAGTTTATCGTTCTAAAACCATCTACTACTGCATTAGGGAGAGGTTCCTGTTTGTGCTCTGAGGGAGAGTTTATCATTCTAAAACCATCTACTACTGTATTAGGAAGAGGTTCCTGTTGGTGTTCTGAGGGAGAGTTTATCGTTCTAAAACCAACTACTACTGCATTAGGGAGAAGTTCCTGTTGGTGCTCTGAGGGACAGATTATCGTTCTAAAACAATCTACTACTGCATTAGGGAGAGGTTCCTGTTGGTGCACTGAGGGAGAATTTATCGTTCTAAAATAATCTCCTACTGCATTAGGGAGAGGTTCCTGTTGGTGCTCTAAAGGGAAAGTTTATTGTTCTAAAACCATCTACTACTGCATAAGGGAGAGGTTCCTATTGGTGCTCTGAGGGAGAGTTTATCATTATAAAACCATCTACTACTGCATTAGGGAGAGATTCCTGTTGGTGCTCTGAGGGAGAGTTTATCGTTATAAAACCATCTCCTACAGCATTAGGGAGAGGTTCCTGTTGGTGCTCTGATGGAGAGTTTATCGTTGTAAAATCAGCTACTACTCCATTAGGGAGAGGTTCCTGTTGGTGCTCTTAGGAAGAGTTTATTGTTCTCAAAACAACTACTATGGCTTTAGGGAAGGGTTCCTTTTGGTGCTCTGAGGGAGAGATTATGATTCTAAAACTATCTACTACTGCATTAGGAAGAGGTTCCTGTTGGTGCTCGGAGGGAGAGTTTATCATTATAAAACCAACTACTACTGCATTAAGGAGAGGTTCCTGTTGGTGCTCTGAGGGAGAGTTTATCATTATAAAGCCATCTCTTACTGCTTTAGGGAGAGGTTCCTGTTGGTGCTCTGATGGAGAGTTTATCGTTCTAAAACCATCTACTACTGCATGAGGGAGAGGTTCCTTTTGGTGCTCTGAGAGAGAGTTTATCGTTCTAAAACCATTTCCTAATGCATTAGTGAGGGGTTCCTGTTGGTGCTCTGAGGGAGAGTTTATTGTTATAAAGCCATCTCCTACTGCATTAGGGAGAGGTTCCTGTTTGTGCTCTGAGGCAGGATTTATCGTTCTAAAACCAACTACTACTGCATTAGGGAGAGGTTCCAGTTGTTGCTCTGATGGAGAGTTTATCGTTCTCAAACCAATTACTACTGCATTTGTGAGAGGTTCCTGTTGGTGCTCTGATGGAGAGTTTATCGTTCTGAAAGCATCTACTACTGCATTAGGGAGAGGTTCCTGTTTGTGCTTTGAGGGAGAGTTTATCGTTCTAAAACCATCTACTACTGCATTAAGGAGACGTTCCTGTTGGTGCTTTGAGGGAGAGTTTATCGTTCTAAAACCATCTACTTTTGCATTAAGGAGACGTTCCTGTTGGTGCTCTGAGGGAGAGATTATCGTTCTAAAACCATCTACTACTGCATTAGGGAGAGGTTCCTGTTGGTGCTCTGAGGCAGTGTTTATCGTTCTAAAACCAACTATTACGGCATTAGGGAGAGGTTCCTGTTGGTGCTCTGAGGGAGAGATTATAATTCTAAAACCATCTACTACTGCATTAGGGAGAGGTTCCTGTTTTTGCTCTGAGGGAGAGTTTATCGTTATAAAAACATCTCCAACTGTATTAGGGAGAGGTTCCTGTTGTTGCTCTGAGGGAGAATTTATCATTATAAAGCCATTTCCTATTGCATTAGGGAGAGATTCCTGTTGGTGCTCTGAGGCAGGATTTATCGTTCTAAAACCAACTACTACTGCATTAGGTAGAGGTTCCTGTTGGTGCTATGAAGGAGAGTTTATCGTACTAAAACCATCTCCTACTGCATTAGGGAGAGGTTCCTGTTGGTGCCCTGAGGGAGAGTTTATCGTTCTAAAACCATATACTACTGCATTAGGGTGAGGTTCCTGTTGGTGCTCTGATGGAGAGTTTATCGTTCTAAAACCATCTCCTACTGCATTAGGGAGAGGTTCCCGTTGGTGCTCTGAGGGAGAGTTTATCGTTCTCAAACCAACTACTACTACATTAGTGAGATGTTCCTGTTGGCGCTCTGATGGAGAGTTTATCGTTCTAAAACAATCTACTACTGTATTAGGGAGAGGTTCCTGTTGGTGCTCTGAGGGAGAGTTTATCGTTCTAAAACCAACTACTATGGCATTTGGGAGAAGTTTCTGTTGGTGCTCTGAAGGAGAGATTATCATTCTAATACCATCTACTACTGCATTAGGGAGAGGTTTCTGTTGGTGCTCTGAGGGAGAGTTTATCGTTATAAAACCATCTCCAACTGTATTAGGGAAAGGTTCCTGTTGCTGCTCTGAGGGAGAGTTTATCGTTATAAAGCCATCTCCTACTGCATTAGGGAGAGATTCCTGTTGGTGCTCCGAGGGAGAGTTTATCGTTCTAAAACCATCTACTACTGCATTAGGGAGAGTTTATCGTTATAAAACCATCTCCTACTGTATCAGGAAGAGGTTCCTGTTGGTGCTCTGAGGGAGAGTTTATCATTCTAAAACCATCTACTACTGCATTAGGGAGAGGTTCCTGTTTGTGCTCTGAGGGAGAGTTTATCATTCTAAAACCATCTACTACTGCATTAGGGAGAAGTTCCTGTTGGTGCTCTGAGGGAGAGATTATCGTTCTAAAACAATCTACTACTGCATTAGGGAGAGGTTCCTGTTGGTGCTCTGAGGGTGAATTTATCGTTCTAAAATAATCTCCTACTGCATTAGGGAGAGGTTCCTGTTTGTGCTCTAAAGGGAAAGTTTATTGTTCTAAAACCATCTACTACTGCATAAGGGAGAGGTTCCTGTTGGTGCTCTGAGGGAGAGTTTATCATTATAAAACCATCTACTACTGCATTAGGGAGAGGTTCCTGTTGGTGCTCTAAGGGAGAGTTTATCGTTCTAAAATCATCTACTACTACATTAGGGAGAGGTTCCTGTTGGTGCTCTGAGGAAGAGTTTATTGTTCTCAAAACAACTACTACGGCTTTAGGGAAGGGTTCCTTTTGGTGCTCTGAGGGAGAGATTATGATTCTAAAACCATCTACTACTGCATTAGGAAGAGGTTCCTGTTGGTGCTCTGAGGGAGAGTTTACCATTCTAAAACCAACTACTACTGCATTAGGGAGAGGTTCCTGTTGGTGCTCTGAGGGAGAGTTTATCGTTCTAAAACTAACTACTACTGCATTAAGGAGAGGTTCCTGTTGGTGCTCTGAGGGAGAGTTTATCGTTATAAAGCCATCTCTTACTGCATTAGGGAGAGGTTCCTGTTGGTGCTCTGATGGAGAGTTTATCGTTCTAAAACAATCTACTACTGCATTAGGGAGAGGTTCCTTTTGGTGCTCTGAGGGAGAGTTTATCGTTCTAAAAGCATTTCCTACTGCATTATTGAGGGGTTCCTGTTGGTGCTCTGAGGGAGAGTTTATCGTTATAAAGCAATCTCCTACTGCATTAGGGAGAGGTTCCTGTTTGTGCTCTGAGGCAGGATTTATCGTTCTAAAACCAACTACTACTGCATTAGGGAGAGGTTCCTGTTGGTGCTCTGAGGGAGAGTTTATCGTTCTAAAACCATCTACTACTGCATTAAGGAGAGGTTCCAGTTGTTGCTCTGAGGGAGAGTTTATCATTCTCAAACCAACTACTACTGCATTAGTGAGAGGTCCCTGTTTGTGCTCTGAGGCAGGATTCATCGTTCTAAAACCAACTACTACTGCATTAGGGAGAGGTTCCTGTTGGTGCTATGAGGGAGAGTTTATCGTTCTAAAACAATCTCCTACTGTATAAGGGAGAGGTTCCTGTTGGTGCTATGAGGGAGAGTTTATCGTTCTGAAACAATCTACTACTGCATTAGGGAGAGGTTCCTGTTGGTGCTCTGATGGAGAGTTTATTGTTCTGAAAGCATCTACTACTGCATTAGGGAGAGGTTCCTGTTGGTGCTCTGATGGAGAGATTATCGTTCTAAAACCATCTACTACTGCATTAGGGAGAGGTTCCTGTTGGTGCTCTGAGGGAGAGTTTATCATTTTAAAACCAACTACTACGGCATTAGGGAGAGGTTCCTGTTGGTGCTCTGAGGGAGAGATTATTAGTCTAAAACCATCTACTATTGCATTAGGGAGGGGTTCCTTTTGGTGCTCTGTGAGAGAGTTTATCGTTATGAAACCATCTCCAACTGTATTAGGGAGAGGTTCCTGTTGTTGATCTGAGGGAGAGTTTATCATTATAAAGCCATCTCCTACTGTATTAGGGATAGATTCCTGTTGGTGCTCTGAGGGAGAGTTTATCGTTCTAAAACCATCTACTAATGCATTAGGGAGCGGTTCCTGTTGGTGCTCTGAGGGAGAGTTTATCGTTATAAAACCATCTCCTACTGTATTAGGAAGAGGTTCCTGTTGGTGCTCTGAGGGAGAATTTATCATTCTAAAACCATCTAATACTGCATTAGGGAGAGGTTCCTGTTGGTGCTCTGAGGGAGAGTTTATCGTTCTAAAACCATCTCCTACTGCCTTAGGGAGAGGTTCCAGTTGGTGCTCTGAGGGAGAGTTTATCTTTCTCAAAATAACTACTACTGCATTAGGGAGAGGTTCCAGTTGGTGCTCTGAGGGAGAGTTTATCTTTCTCAAAATAACTACTACTGCATTAGTGAGAGGTTCCTGTTGGTGCTCTGAGGGAGAGTTTATCGTTCTGAAACAATCTACTACTGCATTAGGGAGAGGTTCCTGTTGGTACTCTGATGGAGAGTTTATCGTTCTGAAAGCATCTATTACTGCATTAGGGAGAGGTTCCTGTTGTTGCTCTGAGGGAGAGTTTATCATTATAAAGCCATCTCCTACTGTATTAGGGATAGATTCCTGTTGGTGCTCTTAGGGAGAGTTTATCGTTCTAAAACCATCTACTAATGCATTAGGGAGAGGTTCCTCTTGGTGCTCTGAGGGAGAGTTTATCATTATAAAACCATCTCCTACTGTATTAGGAAGAGGTTCCTGTTGGTGCTCTGAGGGAGAGTTTATCATTCTAAAACCATCTAATACTGCATTAGGGAGAGGTTCCTGTTGGTGCTCTGAGGGAGAGTTTATCGTTCTAAAACCATCTCCTACTGCATTAGGGAGGGGTTCCTTTTGGTGCTCTGAGGGAGAGTTTATCGTTATAAAGCCATCATCTACTACTGCATTAGGGAGAGGTTCCTGTTTGTGCTCTGAGGCAGAATTTATCGTTCTAAAATCAACTACTAATGCATTAGGGAGAGTTTCCTGTTGGTGCTCTGAGGGAGAGTTCATCGTTATAAAGCCATCTCTTACTGCATTAAGGAGTAGAGTTGAGCGAACCCGGACTGTAAAGTTCGGGTCCGTACCGAACTTTGGGGTGTCCGGGACCCGGACCCGGACTTTTCAAAAAAGTCCTGGTTCGGGTCCGGGGTTCTGGTAATTTTAATGAAAAATCTTTAAAATGCTGTAAAAAAAGTCCAGGAAGGTCCTAGAGGTCTGCAAAAGGAAGGAAAATGGGGGTAAGGGTGGGACAAATGCCCTACAAAGAAATGGGGACAGGCAAATAACTTTAAATATTAAAAAAAAAATAAAAACATAAAAAATGCAAAAATGGAGATCATCTTCAAAATGGGTCTGAAAAGTATTAATTAACATTAGAGGCCATAGAATTGTTCTAAAATCATCTTCAAACTGTGTCAAAAAAGTATAAACAAGCCAGGAGTACCCATATCACTGTTCTGCAAAATGTGTGTGTCACTTTAAATGAAATCGGGAATCAGTGCACATCTGTTCTGCACAATTATTTAAAGTTTGTGTGTCACTTTAAATGAAACCATCAATCATTGCACATCTGTTCTGCACAATTTTTTAAAGTCTGTGTGTCACTTTAAATGAAACCGTCAATCATTGCACATCTGTTCTGCACAATTTTTTAAAGTCTGTGTGTCACTTTAAATGAAACCGTCAATCATTGCACATCTGATCTGCACAATTTTTTAAAGTCTGTGTGTCACTTTAAATGAAACCGTCAATCATTGCACATCTGTACTGCACAATTTTTTAAAGTCTGTGTGTCACTTTAAATGAAACCGTCAATCATTGCACATCTGTTCTTCACACTTCTTTTTAGTCTGTGTCACTTTTATTATTGCCGCTAATTTAGAACACTTTACCTAAAACCGGGTGCGGAACCATACACCTGTTCTTCAAACATCTGGAATCTGTGTGTGAAACTACAGCATAGAGAAGAACAGGCATATGGTTCCGCTATTTACACACTGTTTG
>BLSH010129677.1:85045-95630 GCA_018402905.1 Glandirana rugosa | reverse complement strand
TGAGACGGTTCTTTGAGGAAAATGATGTGGAAGATGTCGCCTCAGCGGTCCTGTGGGAAACCCACAAAGCGTATATGAGAGGCAGACTCATAGCAGAAAGGGTCAAGAGAAAGAGGATTAGAGAAGCCCAGAAGCTTACACTCTTAGCAGAAATACGGGACCTGGAACAAACTCACAAAAAGAGCGGGTCAGATGAGACACTAGGTAAATTGGTGGATAAAAGAGAAAAGTTAAAAGATTTATTGGATCAGAATACGAGAAAGGTATTTGAGAATATGGTCAGGAGGAATTATGAAGCAGGTAACAGGCATGGGAAACTCTTAGCAAATACCATTAAACCTAGAAAAAATCCAAATTATATAGGAAAATTGAAGGATGATAATGGAGATTGGCAGTACTCCACGAAGGAGATATTGAAAATCTTCCAGAAGTATTATAGGACATTATATAATGTGAGAGAAGGACAGACCCCGGAGGGGATCCAAGAGAAGAAAAATAAAATCGAGAGATATCTGCAAGGGGTGGAGCTTCCAGAGATAACAAAGGAAGAGGCCACGGAACTAGATAGAGATATAATCAAGGAAGAAATTCATAAGGTAATAAACAAAAGTGGAGTGGGTAAAAGCCCGGGACCGGATGGGTATATCTCCCTGTATTATAAAAGATTTGCAGAGATCCTAATCCCCTACCTCCAGAGATATTTTAACTCCCTGGGAAGAGATTCGGGTTTTCGGAAAGAAGCGTTAGGGGCCTACATCACTTTATTGTCAAAAGAAGGAAAGGATCCAGCGATGAGCTCCAGCTACAGACCGATCTCTTTGATCAATGAGGATGTAAAATTATATGCTAGAATTCTAGCCGAAAGGTTGAAACCTCTTATGCCCCATTGGATAGACAGAGACCAGACGGGGTTCGTGACAGGTAGAGAAGCAAGAGATAATGTTATAAGAACGACCCTTATAATACATGAAGCCAGAAAGGGAAAAGAGCCGGCCCTTCTGCTGTCAGTTGACGCGGAGAAAGCCTTTGATAGGCTAGATTGGGACTTTATGACCTTGACATTATCTAGAATAGGACTGGGTCCAAGAATGTCGGGATGGGTGAAGGCACTCTACTCTATTCCAACAGCCCAGGCTCGAGTCAACGGGGTGTTGTCTGAGCCTATCGACCTCAGGAATGGAACACGCCAGGGGTGTCCCCTCTCTCCTCTCCTCTTTGTGCTCTCCTTGGAACCATTTTTGGCAAAAATCCGAGCCAAGGAGGAAATAAGAGGCCTGAACATCGGCGGCAGGGAACAGAAGGTCGCCGCGTTTGCGGATGACATCCTGTTTTATGTTGCCAAACCCTCCCAGACACTACCAAAGGTCTTAGCAGAGATGGAAGAATATGGGGAGTTATCGAACTTTAAAGTCAACATAGAAAAAACTGAGATCTTGAATTTATCCACCCCCCCACTTGAATGTAAAGACCTTGAGGGGGCATATCCATTTGTCTGGAGACGGAGGGGCATGAGATATTTAGGTATACGATTGGCCAGAACGGACCGGGATATGTATGAAGATAATTATTTACCCCTGCTAGACAGGATAAGACAAGACTTGAGAGGTTATCCAATAGGAAGAATATCCTGGTTCGGTAGGGTGAGCATAATTAAAATGATTACCCTCCCAAGAGCTTTATACCTCTTTCAAACCCTTCCGGTCCCGGTTCCAGAAGCATATTTTAGGATTATTAGGCAATTAGTGAGGAAATTTATATGGAAATATAAAAACCCCAGGGTAGCACACAGGATACTGATAAGACCTAGAGGATCAGGAGGTTTATCCCTTCCTGATTTCAAAAAATATCATCAAGCAGCAGTGCTAAGGAGGATAGTGGACTGGATCCATGGATCTACACAGAAACAATGGGTACATATGGAAGAAAACATCAGTAAGGCCAAACTAGGATTAAGCATATGGACCCCGAGACAATATATAAGGTGGGCGGAGGATTGGCCAACAATTACAAAAGAGACCATGAGAGTGTGGGATAAAGTGCATAAAGGATCAAACTGGCTAAACAATAGCCCCCTGATGCCCCTCACAGAAACAGAGCACTTTCCCCACCATATATGGTGGTCATGCCCCAGGGTCCAGCCTTATTGGGAGGAAGTACTAAGGATAATCCAAAAGATTTGTAAAGTGGAGATAGGACCAGACCCGTGGTATTGTTTATTTCATGCCTCAAATGAACCGAAGGGGAAGTATAAAACGGGCCTGATCCCTTTTCTGTTAAATGCAGCAAAAACTCTCATACCTAAACATTGGCTCTTAAAGGACTCACCAACAATAAAGGATTGGTTGCAAGAAATAGATAGTGTTAGGAGGATGGAGGAATTAGTGGGGCGCTCAAATGAAGGGGGCTGGCATAGGTTCTGTACTACCTGGAAAAGTTGGCTTGATTTCAAGCAGACCCCGACATATAGAAAATTGGTGATGGGAGGGGGGGAGGGGGGTAGGGAGGGGATGAGAGAGGAGAGAGGAGAGAGGGGATGAAGTGGCAGGAACTTTGAGAACGCCACCATAAAATACACAAAAAAAATAGAGCAGTTACTTGAATCTTTCAGTCCACTGAATGGGAGCATCAGATGGTTTAGATAGTATCAGCTTGATATCAGTGCTTCTTAGATCATTTGTCCAGACAAAACAGCAGTAGAAATTCTTGCCAGTATGTTTGCCAAGAAAGGTATAGTCATTCACATCCTTATATGTCATAGCCTTCAGCATATTCAGCATAACAACTGATTCAACAAAGTTCAAATCATGGTTAGAGTGATACATTTCACTCACCCCTCTTATAAATTTAGGGAAACCACCCAATGTACTATACCCTAAACTTAAATTATTCTACCCAGTCTAAGTGTACAAATTCTCAGACACCCAGTTAAAAAATGTATGCCAAGCCATTGTGCAGCATTTTACCTTAGATGTCGAATATATTGATATCAACATGCATTATGTAACATGTACAGATGTTATGAAAATTATATTAGGTTTAAATGCTTCTCTCAGGTTTTAAAATACAGATAAAACATAGATCAGGGAAAGAGAAAAAATTACGGCAAAAAAAGGTCCATTGAAAAGAAAAGAAGAAAAAAAAAAATTAGTGTGTTGGAAAAAAAAAGTCCATCGCTTGATCAATATTGAGAGAGGCCATGAATTCTTTATAATTCCTTGTAAATTGTCTATTCAGAGTTTCTCCCCCACTGGTCAGCAATGTCAGCTTCTGCTATTCACATGCAAACGAGTCTCACCGGTGATATCTGAAAAACAAAATCCCTCCAATAAAATTCATTAGCAAAGTCCTTAAACATTGTTTGAAGTTAAAACAAAGTACTATTTACATGTTCACAGTTATCTTCTAAATGACCCTCACTGCTACAGAGAAGTGTAATTTCAAAGACAGATTTGAAGGACCCCCCACCTTCTGTCCACATTTATGACACTACTTGACCTCTTCAACTGTTTGTGAAGATAACACTTTATTTTAGAAGTTCCCATCCAACTCACCCCATTGCTGTAGGGGTGTAATTTGCATTATAAAAACAGATCTGGAGAATGTACACCTCCTGCTGTCTCTATTCCTCCGGTATTCTGTAATCTCCTGAATTTTTCCAATAAGGTGTCACGTTCTACTCTGATCTTGTCATAGAGAATGGTATCCAGGTCTTGGACCTTTTCTTATTGTTATTTTGCATATTAAGATACCCGGTGTCTCCCCTCTGGCGATTATAATTAGATACTATCTTTTGATCTTTATGACCAGTATTTGTACTGAACAATGTAGCTATATCAACTTTTACAGCTTGGGCATTTGACTTTCTCCATAAATGATCTGCTCTCAATAATATGTCATTTAAATCATGAGGATTTGGGATAACTAATAAAGTATTTTGTTTGATATCCTCATGCAAAGCATCTAGAACCATACTCGTATGTACCAAGCCTCCACGCTCAAATGCAAGATTATTACCAACCAATAACTCCATAATAGTAGCTATTCTGTGTGACAATTCATAGGGAGACTCACCCTGCATTTGTTGTATCCTCTTATGAATGGTAACATCAGAACGTACGCCATACAAAACACACAATAATTCCAGTAATATGTCCCTTGTCCTCAGAGGCTGAATACAGATTTGTTTAACTCTCGCAAAACTCTTTCTAAATTCTTTTGGTTTCAGAGGCTTCATTATAAGCTGAACCTGACCTGTATTATTATTATTGCTGTAAACTGTGGTAGTCACAGTGGGTGCGGCAGGTAACGAATTATCAGATTTAGGATGAGGCTCTGTTTCATTTGATGGAAAGTTTAAATTTGTATTTTGCTGCAGATTGATGAATCCAAGATTTGAAGCTTATCTGCATTCCCGAGATTTCTTCTCTAATTCCATAATTCTTAATTTCAATCTCTCATTTTCCTTTGATAATTCATCACAACCTTTAGATTTCTCAAGCAAAGCTTCCCCAATGGTAACTGCATGCAACTTTAAATTGACAGTCTCTGTTTCTGATTGGTTTTGTAACCTCTCACAAACCTTGTTACTATTATCAACTGCATTCTGCAACTGGGCAATTTCCTCAACCTTACCCCTCAAAGAACTTTCCATAGTTAAACAGCAAGATAACAAGCCCTGCATAAATACAACCTTTTCATTTACTTTCGGAAATTTTGCTATCAAAAACATTTTTCTCTAAAAATTCTTTCATTAAAGTCCATGTCTGCTTACATTTTTCTGGAATTTCATAAGGACCGCCATGACGCTTAATACATTTTAATACTCATCTGTTAACCTTATCAGAACTGACACTAGCTTCACACTGAGTAAGCATTCTGACTATATTACTAGTAATTAAAAAAAGAATAAATATTTTTCTCACCGCATTTGAAGCTCCACCTTGAAGTTACTTTTTCAGCTTCCAGTTCAGGTCTTCTGGTTACACAGCACAGTCTTTTGGTTCACTTTTCAATCATCAATGTTCAATTTTGTAGATCAGACTCTTATGTCACAACCAGACATTGGAGTCACAGCACAGCTCTTGGGTCTCCACCAAACTTCTGTCACCTCACAGGATTGTTGTCACCACGACTTCTGTTACTAAGTCCGAAATGCACTTCTGGTCACTTGCACGGCACCAATGTAGTGAGGTAGTAGTGGAGTAATGGATGAACGAATGTTATTATTTAGTTATTATTATGATGATTAATTTTTCCGTAGCACCCAATCGGTTCTTCCAGAGAGTAACATTTATTTGACTTCAGACAGACAGATTTCATAATACTTGCACCAGATGATCAAAATCCAACAGAGTAAATATTACATATTCAGAGTCCCATTCCAACTGTGCCCTCATGTTCATGGAGAGAAAAGTGAACTGGCAGGGCGACACTGCTAGCTTGAATGTCCACTTAAGTGTTCGTCTCACACTGGGGGGGGAGGTTTCTCCTAACCTTACATTAGTGTTTACCAGATAAACAAGCCACAATGAACCCCCTCAAGGCTAATTAGCATCTACATTCCACAACCCCCATGCAAGCAACTGTGGGCCTTTGATATGTAATGCAGCTTGTAAATAGAGTAAATACCTATGTGTATATGTATATGAAATATTACACAACATGAGGGAGAGTTTATCATTCCAAAACCATCTACTACTGCATTAGGGAGAGGTTCCTGTTGGTGCTCTGAGGGAGAGTTTATCATTATAAAACCATCTCCTACTGTATTAGGGACAGGTTCCTATCGGTGCTGTGAAAGACAGATTATAGTTTGTTCTAAAATCATCTCATACTGGTGTAGGGAGAGGTTCCTGCTGCTGGTGTGAGCGGTGCATTTCTTGCACAAAAATAAAAAGTGCATCTACAATTTTTTTTATTTTATTATTCTTTTTTTTTAGTATTAATAAATAGTGCTACATAGTACATTTGTGTCCAGAATGAGGAGAGCATCCAATAAGGGACGTGGTCATGGTCATGGTGGTGCTGGTGCTGCTGGTGTTGCTGAAGCTACAGTTGCAAGGATAGGACGTGGTCGATTTGTGCCAGCTACATGCACAAGTGAAACACCTTCCTCAGGTAGCCGACAGAATATTCAACGTTATATGGTAGGCCCAAATGGCGCTCAATGAATGGTGAGGCCAGAACAAGTACAGGCGATAGTAGATTGGGTGGCTGACAATGCCTTCAGTTCTTTCACATTGTCTCCCACCCGGTCCCTTGATGAAAGCTCAGAGTTGGCACCTGAACCCCATGGCCATCTGTCTTTCACCTCAGCCCCTTGTTAATCAGCCAAGCAGTCTGAGCCCCAAGTCATGCAGCAGTCTCTTATGCTTTTTGATGACTCTGCTGGTGTGCATTCCATGGGCCATCCACATAGCCCTGCCCCAGATGTGGAAAACATTGAGTGCACTGATGCCCAACCACTTCTGTTGCAGGATGAGGACATGGAAACACTACCGCAGCACGTCTCTGATGATGACCAAACACAGTTGCCAACTGCTGCGGCTTTCCTCATTGTGCAGACTGACAAGGAGGGCAGTGGTGAAGGGTGGGTGGAAGATGATGTGGAGGATGATGAGGTCCTAGACCCCACATGGAATGAAGGTAATGCGAGTGACGTGTGCAGTTTGGAGGAAGAGGTGGTGGTCGCATAAAGGTACCAGCACAGCAAAAGAGGAAGCAGGTTGCAAAAAGCAGAGCAAGCATCCCCTAGACAGTATGCCTGTTACTACCCACCGCACCCAGGGACCTAGCACACCAAAGGCAGCTCAAAGGCGTTCCCCGACGTGGCAGTTCTTCAGACAATGTGCTGACTACAAGACACAAGTGGTTTGCACACTGTGCAATGAGAGGCTGAAGCGAGGCACAAATGTTCTAAACCTGAGCATAACCTCCATGACCAGGCATCTAAATGCAAAGCACTTGCTGCAGTGGAATAAGTACCTCAAAATCCAAGAAAGGTCTCCGGCTCCTCCTGCTTCCTCTTCTGCTGCTGCCTCGGCCTCTTCCTCCACCTCTACAGTGCCAGTGTCACCTGCCACCCAGCAAACAGACGATGTGACAGCAACGTCACCATGTCCGCCACCATCCCCAAGCATTTTCACATGGTCCCATGGAAGCTTACAGCTCTCCATCTCTACTGGAGAGAAAGAGGAAGTACCCACCTACCCACCTGCGATCCCTGGCCCTGAATGCCATCATTTCAAAATTCCTGGCCTTTGAAATGCTGTCATTCCGTCTGGTGGACACGGACAGTTTTAAAAACCTATGTGTAACAAGGGGCCGCGCTAAAGCTCAAAAAATATAGTCTCTATTCAATAGACTGAAATTCCCGGATAATAAACATTAGGCAGAAACATGAATCCCGAGTATCCAAATGGGAGGCTTACCCAAGGTATTAATAAAAACGCCTAATCAGGAACTCGGATGAATCCTCAGGTATGCAGGTGGTCGACCCTCCCGTCTCATCAGGCTCATCAGATAGTCACATGGGAATAAATGTGTAAAAAGATGCCATATGGTGAAGTACGTAGGGATCAGTTGTCACAAAAAGCCCGCCACCTACACCACAACCAATGTGCACAAGACAGGGGACCGGGGCCACCACCAGGAGAAATGGAGGCTTACCAACTCTGAGATAATAGGTCACTGAGATGAGCACCCTTCCGTCTCCTATGCTCGCCGATCACTGGGTCCAACACCACCAGACACTCAGACAAGTGTAGTCAGGAGATCAGCATGTCATGAAACGAAGGGAACACCACATCATACAGTACCGTTTTACAAAGGTTTATTGAAAAAGTAAAGCTATTCACAAGCATGGAATAATAAAACACAGCCGGCTGTATAGAGGTGACGTCAGCGCGCCCGGTCCGACGTACGTTTCATCCAAAAGGACGTCGTCACTGGGATGGGCGCGCCCTCACCTCTGTCACTTAATATAGGTGCCCTCCCCTCTCCGGAATAAGGGCAGAAGTAGCATCGTCGCCATCTTAAGTAATGGCGTAAAAAGGGCAAAGTAATAGATAAAAGCATCCGGGAATTTGAATCGGTGTGATAAAAAGCGCTAAAATGAGATGAAAGGATGCTCCGATAAAACCCTCAACTCATCACTCTTGCTTAGAGACCCGAGCTGTATGTAAAGTGCCAGGAGTCCCCGTCTATGTGAACGCAATTGTGGTCAGAGGAGAATCATATCCTCTTATCCTCTTTCCACATTGACACCAGTAGGTGGCTCCCGTTCATATAATGACTTGATCTCTACGGGTAATAGTCAAAATTAGATATTTACTTCCGTCCGTTCCCAGACTGAGTATAGGCTCCAATAAGCATATATAAATTATAACCATAAAATTCCCATGAGAACATAAAATTATAAATCATAAAAATATAAATTAACAATATATGTGGATTCCTTACTTTTACAAAATGATCAACCATAACATTTTCATATCATTGGCAGTAGGATCACCATAAGATCACATCAGTAACAATCCCTAATTATTCCAAGATATATAACACATCATGGTCTAAGATAGAGGATGTAGAGATAGATAATATTAATACCCCTCCCAATACAAGTCCCAGAGGTAAAAATCAAACAAGTACTCACATTATTTATGCATTATCTATAAAAGCGTTAACGTCGATTTCTACATTGAGGCCATGTGGGGTAAAGCTCCTTAATCTGTGAACCCAGGCCATCTCCATCCTAGAGATGCTCCTAATTAGAGAGGAGCCCCGCCAGTGTGCCTCATATTTGTCTATACCGATAAAAATGGTGTTTCTAGGATTCCTAGCATGGACTTCCCTATAATGAGGGGATAGAGAGTGATTTCTATAACCCCTGATAATATTGCTAATGTGTTCACTAAGCCGTACATGCAGAGGGCGATAAAGTTCTCAGAAAGGAACTACCAGATAACCCTAGGGTGGTCTTTAAGGGTGCTCCAGCCTTGAGAAACACTCTTGCCCCAAATGTATTAGACCCTCCGACTAGGAAACCAGTTTTCTTCCAAAACATGACAGGATATTATCGATGTGGAAAATGCAGGGTTTGTGCACATAACAAGATCACCCAACGCAAGGTAAATTCCTTCCTGTCTAAAGATAGATCTACTGAGTTCAAAATAGACAAATTTATAACATGCAATTCCAAGGGGGTAGTGTACATGATTCAATGCCCCTGCGGATTACAGTACGTCGGAAGGACTAAGCGCCCTCTGCATGTACGGCTTAGTGAACACATTAGCAATATTATCAGGGGTTATAGAAATCACTCTCTATCCCTTCATTATAGGGAAGTCCATGCTAGGAATCCTAGAAACACCATTTTTATCGGTATAGACAAATATGAGGCACATATTTGGCGGGGCTCCTCTCTAATTAGGAGCATCTCTAGGATGGAGATGGCCTGGGTTCACAGATTAAGGAGCTTTACCCCACATGGCCTCAATGTAGAAATCGACGTTAACGCTTTTATAGATGACTCATAAATAATGTGAGTACTTGTTTGATTTTTACCTCTGGGACTTGTATTGGGAGGGGTATTAATATTATCTATCTCTACATCCTCTATCTTAGACCATGATGTGTTATATATCTTGGAATAATTAGGGATTGTTACTGATGTGATCTTATGGTGATCCTACTGCCAATGATATGAAAATGTTATGGTTGATCATTTTGTAAAAGTAAGGAATCCACATATATTGTTAATTTATATTTTTATGATTTATAATTTTATGTTCTCATGGGAATTTTATGGTTATAATTTATATATGCTTATTGGAGCCTATACTCAGTCTGGGAACGGACGGAAGTAAATATCTAATTTTGACTATTACCCGTAGAGATCAAGTCATTATATGAACGGGAGCCACCTACTGGTGTCAATGTGGAAAGAGGATAAGAGGATACGATTCTCCTCTGACCACAATTGCGTTCACATAGATGGGGACTCCTGGCACTTTACATACAGCTCGGGTCTCTAAGCAAGAGTGATGAGTTGAGGGTTTTATCGGAGCATCCTTTCATCTCATTTTAGCGCTTTTTATCACACCGATTCAAATTCCCGGATGCTTTTATCTATTACTTTGCCCTTTTTACGCCATTACTTAAGATGGCGACGATGCTACTTCCGACCTTATTCCGGAGAGGGGAGGGCACCTATATTAAGTGACAGAGGTGAGGGTGCGCCCATCCCAGTGACGACGTCCTTTTGGATGAAACGTACGTTGGACCGGGCGCGCTGACGTCACCTCTATACAGCCGGCTGTGTTTTATTATTCCATGCTTGTGAGTAGCTTTACTTTTTCAATAAACCTTTGTAAAACGGTACTGTACGATGTGGTGTTCCCTTCGTTTCATGACATGCTGATCTCCTGACTACACTTGTCTGAGTGTCTGGTGGTGTTGGACCCAGTGATCGGCCAGCATAGGAGACGGAAGGGTGCTCATCTCAGTGACCTATTATCTCAGAGTTGGTAAGCCTCCATTTCTCCTGGTGGTGGCCCCGGTCCCCTGTCTTGTGCACATTGGTTGT
>BLSH010129677.1:74380-85035 GCA_018402905.1 Glandirana rugosa | reverse complement strand
ACAACCAATGTGCACAAGACAGGGGACCGGGGCCACCACCAGGAGAAATGGAGGCTTACCAACTCTGAGATAATAGGTCACTGAGATGAGCACCCTTCCGTCTCCTATGCTCGCCGATCACTGGGTCCAACACCACCAGACACTCAGACAAGTGTAGTCAGGAGATCAGCATGTCATGAAACGAAGGGAACACCACATCATACAGTACCGTTTTACAAAGGTTTATTGAAAAAGTAAAGCTATTCACAAGCATGGAATAATAAAACACAGCCGGCTGTATAGAGGTGACGTCAGCGCGCCCGGTCCGACGTACGTTTCATCCAAAAGGACGTCGTCACTGGGATGGGCGCGCCCTCACCTCTGTCACTTAATATAGGTGCCCTCCCCTCTCCGGAATAAGGGCAGAAGTAGCATCGTCGCCATCTTAAGTAATGGCGTAAAAAGGGCAAAGTAATAGATAAAAGCATCCGGGAATTTGAATCGGTGTGATAAAAAGCGCTAAAATGAGATGAAAGGATGCTCCGATAAAACCCTCAACTCATCACTCTTGCTTAGAGACCCGAGCTGTATGTAAAGTGCCAGGAGTCCCCGTCTATGTGAACGCAATTGTGGTCAGAGGAGAATCATATCCTCTTATCCTCTTTCCACATTGACACCAGTAGGTGGCTCCCGTTCATATAATGACTTGATCTCTACGGGTAATAGTCAAAATTAGATATTTACTTCCGTCCGTTCCCAGACTGAGTATAGGCTCCAATAAGCATATATAAATTATAACCATAAAATTCCCATGAGAACATAAAATTATAAATCATAAAAATATAAATTAACAATATATGTGGATTCCTTACTTTTACAAAATGATCAACCATAACATTTTCATATCATTGGCAGTAGGATCACCATAAGATCACATCAGTAACAATCCCTAATTATTCCAAGATATATAACACATCATGGTCTAAGATAGAGGATGTAGAGATAGATAATATTAATACCCCTCCCAATACAAGTCCCAGAGGTAAAAATCAAACAAGTACTCACATTATTTATGCATTATCTATAAAAGCGTTAACGTCGATTTCTACATTGAGGCCATGTGGGGTAAAGCTCCTTAATCTGTGAACCCAGGCCATCTCCATCCTAGAGATGCTCCTAATTAGAGAGGAGCCCCGCCAGTGTGCCTCATATTTGTCTATACCGATAAAAATGGTGTTTCTAGGATTCCTAGCATGGACTTCCCTATAATGAGGGGATAGAGAGTGATTTCTATAACCCCTGATAATATTGCTAATGTGTTCACTAAGCCGTACATGCAGAGGGCGATAAAGTTCTCAGAAAGGAACTACCAGATAACCCTAGGGTGGTCTTTAAGGGTGCTCCAGCCTTGAGAAACACTCTTGCCCCAAATGTATTAGACCCTCCGACTAGGAAACCAGTTTTCTTCCAAAACATGACAGGATATTATCGATGTGGAAAATGCAGGGTTTGTGCACATAACAAGATCACCCAACGCAAGGTAAATTCCTTCCTGTCTAAAGATAGATCTACTGAGTTCAAAATAGACAAATTTATAACATGCAATTCCAAGGGGGTAGTGTACATGATTCAATGCCCCTGCGGATTACAGTACGTCGGAAGGACTAAGCGCCCTCTGCATGTACGGCTTAGTGAACACATTAGCAATATTATCAGGGGTTATAGAAATCACTCTCTATCCCTTCATTATAGGGAAGTCCATGCTAGGAATCCTAGAAACACCATTTTTATCGGTATAGACAAATATGAGGCACATATTTGGCGGGGCTCCTCTCTAATTAGGAGCATCTCTAGGATGGAGATGGCCTGGGTTCACAGATTAAGGAGCTTTACCCCACATGGCCTCAATGTAGAAATCGACGTTAACGCTTTTATAGATGACTCATAAATAATGTGAGTACTTGTTTGATTTTTACCTCTGGGACTTGTATTGGGAGGGGTATTAATATTATCTATCTCTACATCCTCTATCTTAGACCATGATGTGTTATATATCTTGGAATAATTAGGGATTGTTACTGATGTGATCTTATGGTGATCCTACTGCCAATGATATGAAAATGTTATGGTTGATCATTTTGTAAAAGTAAGGAATCCACATATATTGTTAATTTATATTTTTATGATTTATAATTTTATGTTCTCATGGGAATTTTATGGTTATAATTTATATATGCTTATTGGAGCCTATACTCAGTCTGGGAACGGACGGAAGTAAATATCTAATTTTGACTATTACCCGTAGAGATCAAGTCATTATATGAACGGGAGCCACCTACTGGTGTCAATGTGGAAAGAGGATAAGAGGATACGATTCTCCTCTGACCACAATTGCGTTCACATAGATGGGGACTCCTGGCACTTTACATACAGCTCGGGTCTCTAAGCAAGAGTGATGAGTTGAGGGTTTTATCGGAGCATCCTTTCATCTCATTTTAGCGCTTTTTATCACACCGATTCAAATTCCCGGATGCTTTTATCTATTACTTTGCCCTTTTTACGCCATTACTTAAGATGGCGACGATGCTACTTCCGACCTTATTCCGGAGAGGGGAGGGCACCTATATTAAGTGACAGAGGTGAGGGTGCGCCCATCCCAGTGACGACGTCCTTTTGGATGAAACGTACGTTGGACCGGGCGCGCTGACGTCACCTCTATACAGCCGGCTGTGTTTTATTATTCCATGCTTGTGAGTAGCTTTACTTTTTCAATAAACCTTTGTAAAACGGTACTGTACGATGTGGTGTTCCCTTCGTTTCATGACATGCTGATCTCCTGACTACACTTGTCTGAGTGTCTGGTGGTGTTGGACCCAGTGATCGGCCAGCATAGGAGACGGAAGGGTGCTCATCTCAGTGACCTATTATCTCAGAGTTGGTAAGCCTCCATTTCTCCTGGTGGTGGCCCCGGTCCCCTGTCTTGTGCACATTGGTTGTGGTGTAGGTGGCGGGCTTTTTGTGACAACTGATCCCTACGTACTTCACCATATGGCATCTTTTTACACATTTATTCCCATGTGACTATCTGATGAGCCTGATGAGACGGGAGGGTCGACCACCTGCATACCTGAGGATTCATCCGAGTTCCTGATTAGGCGTTTTTATTATTACCTTGGGGTAAGCCTCCCATTCTGATACTCGGGATTCATGTTTCTGCCTAATGTTGATTATCCGGGAATTTCAGTCTATTGAATAGAGACTATATTTTTTGAGCTTTAGCGCGGCCCCTTGTTACACATAGACTTTTTATACTCAGACCTAGTATTTGAGCTGCTGCTAGTTATTTGGGTTAGCACTTTGTTTATTATATGTATAGTTTTAAAAACCTGATGGCGGTGGCTGTCCCACAGTACGTGGTTCCCAGCTGCCACTACTTTTCCAGGCGAGCCATCCCTTCCCTGCACAAACAAGTCGGGGACGAGATCAAGTGTGCACTGCGCAACGCCATCTGTGGCAAGGTCCACATAGCCACTGATACGTTGACCAGTAAGCACAAGCAGGTATGCTATATCTTGCTAACTGCACACTGGGCAAATGTAGTGGTGGGTGGGCCTGAGGCGGCTAGCCATTTGGCGCATGTCCTTCCGCCACAGAGGATTGCAGGACATTTCTCTTTGCCTCCTGTTGCCTCCTCCTCCTACTGCACTTCCTCCTCCTCCTCCTCTACCACCTCCTCATCCACCCAGCGTAACACCTTCACCACCAACTTCAGCACATCCAGGGGGAAACGATAGCAGCCTGTTTTAAAACTGATATGTTTGGGAGATAAACCCCACACTGCGCAGGAGCTGTGGACGGGCATTGAACAACAGACAGATGAGTTGTTGTTGTCACTGAGCCTCAAGCCCAGCCTGGTGGTGTGCGATAATGGGCAAAATCTCGTTGCAGCTCTGGGCCTAGCCCGTTTGACACACATCTCTTGCCTGGCGCATGTGCTGAATTTGGTGGTGCAGAAATTTCTAAAAAAATGACCCGGATATGTCAGAGCTGCTGCAGAAAGTGCGGGCCGTCTGTGTGCGCTTTCGATGTTCTCTCCGTGCTGCTGCTCGCCTGTCTGCGCTGCAGCGGAACTTCGGCCTTCCCGCTCACTGCCTTCTATGCAACGTGCCCATAAATTGGAACTCCACCTTGCACATGCTGGAGAGACTGTGTGAGCAGCAGCAGGCAATAGTGGAGTTTCAGCTGCAGCATGCATGGGTCAGTCACTCTTCACCACTCCTCCTACTTGAACAGAGGCGTGTAGGCCAAAGCCGCTGACTCGCGTAGTCGGGCCGGATGTGAAGGTCGCTGCGGATGTTGTAGAGACCCGCTTTGCTGGGTGATCCCCCAAGAGCCCCCACCTCTGGAGCACCCCAGGAGGGGAGATCAAGCTCTGCTGCTGGCTTAGGAGGGTCTGGATGGCCGGGACAGGTCGGAGCTCCGGGCTCAAGCAGCCATAACAGAGGTTCCGCACATGCGCTCACCTTGAGACGTTTTACAAGCATAAATTGCACATCTTATTTCTTAACCACCTATTACACATTTCAGGGCCCTTGAGCACCAAAACAATGGAATAACCAAAAAAAATTACCCCATTTTGGAAAGCTAACACCACAACGTATAATCTATGCAGCATAATGAGTCTTTTGAATGGTTCATTTTTTTCCAGAAGTTTTTGGAAAATGTGGAAAAAAAATGAAAATGTATTTTTTTTTTTACACAAATTTGTCCATTTATAAGATATTTCTATCACATAGCATGTACATAGCAAAAATGACACCCCAAAATACATTCTGCTATGCCTCCTGAGTATGGCAATACCACATGTGTGAGATGTTTACACAGCCTGGCCACGTACAGAGGCCCAACATTGATGTAGCACCCTCAGGCATTCTACAAGCATAAATTGTACATCACATTTCTCAACTACCTATTACACTTTTGATGGCCCTGGAGCACCAGGACAATGGAATAACCAACAAAATGACTCAATTTTGGAAAGCTAACACCCCAACGTATAATCTATGAGGCATAATGATTCTTTTGAATGGTTATTTTTTTTCCAGAGGTTTTTGGAAAATGTGGAAAAAACATGAAAAAACTTTTTTTTTACACAAAGTTGTCCATTTATGAGATATTTCTATCACGTAACATGTACATAGCAAAAATTACACCCCAAAATACATTCTGCTACTCCTCCTGAGTATGGGGATACCACATGTGTGAAAGTTTTACACAGCCTGGCTACATACAGATGCCCAACATTGAAGTAACACCGTCAGGTGCTCTAGGAGCATAAATTACACATCTCATTACTAAACCACCTACTACAATTTGAAGGCCATGGAGCACCAGAACAATGAAAACGCTCACAAAATGACCCCATTTTCTAAAGCTAACACCCCAACGTGTAATCTATGAGGCATAATGATTCTTTTGAATGGCTAATTTTTTTCCAGAAGTTTTTGGAAAATGTGGAAAAAAATTTTTTTACACAAAGTTGTCCATTCATAAGATATTTCCAACACACAGCATGCACATAGCAAAAATGGCATGGCAAAATACATTCTGCTACTCCTGCTGAGTATAGCGATACCACATGTGTGAGACTTTTACACAGCCTGGCCACATACAGAGGCCCAACATTGAAGTAGCACCGTCAGGCATTTTAGAAGCATAAATTACACATATCATTTTCTGACTACCGATCACATTTTTGAAGGTCCTTCATATTTCTAACACATAACATGTACATGCTAAATAACAAAAGATTACCTGTCATTTTAGTAGTGCAGTGGTCCACAGAGGAGAGCAATCAGTCCAGGCAGCAGGCAGGGATGTGGTCAGCGACAGCAAAAGTCATTTTCCAGGCAGCAGGCAGGAACACTGTCCATAGTTCGTATAGGTAGAGATACTGTCATCACAGCCAAAGCACAGCCGAGGCATTGCTCCAGGGTAGCAGGCAGAGACGTCCATGCAGAAATACTGTCCATAGTCAGTAGAGGCAGCAGGCAGAGATATGGTCAACACAGCCAATGTATTGTTCCAGGCAGCAGGAAGAAACAGGGTCTGAAAAGTCCTGGGTCATTACAAAGCAGCAATATGGTCAGCACAGCCAAAGTATTGGTCCAGGCAGCAGGAAGAAACATGTTCCAGAAAGTCCTGGGTCATTACAGGCAGCAACATGGTCAGCACAGCCAAAGTACTCGTCCAGGCAGCAGGAAGAAACATGGTCCAGAAAGTCCTGGGTCATTACAGGCAGTAACATGGTCAGCACAGCCAAAGTATTGGTCCAGACAGCAGGAAGAAACATAGTCCGGAAAGTCCTGGGTCATTACAGGCAGCAACATGGTCAGCACAGCCAAAGTATTGGTCCAGGCAGTAGGAAGAAACATGGTCCATAAAGTCCTGGGTCACTACAGGCAGCGATATGGTCAGCACAGCCAAAAGTATTGGTCCAGGCAGCAGGAAGGGCCATCAAGCTTAGGGCCAGGGGGACAGTGGTAGAGGCTTCTCCCACCCAAACGCTTTGAAGCCTCTGGGAAACCAGACCCTGTTCTGGGAACACAGAAAACCAAAAACTGTTTTTCTCTACTCTGAACGCTTTTTCTGGAACCCCTGTGTAGAAACACAAAAGACGAGTCCAAGTGGCAGGCAAATACATGGTCAATTAACAGGCCGAGGTCGGTGCACGTGGATGTCAGAAACGTGGTTTAAAATGGCAGGCAAAGGTATCATCGGTAAACAGGCTGAGGTCGGTGCACGTGGTAGTCAGAAACATGGTTTAAAAACGGCAGGCAAAGACATCATCGGTCAACAGGCCAGGGTCAGTTAACTTGGAAGGTAAGAAATGTGGTAGCAGGCAAATCATCCCAAAAGGTTGAAACAGGGAAATTACAATCTTAAAAATAAGGGGAACTAATATCTGACAGATGTGTGATAAATTTTGTAATAATCTCCAATGCACAGGCCAGGTTGGGAGGGACAATTGGGGCGATAGAAACTTGTATCTCTTCTAATTCCTCTTTTGCTGCAAATACAACATTTCCTCTGGCGTCTTCTTCAGGATTCTGTGGGGGGGATGTTGTAGGGAAAATGTTGCTCATGAAGCTGGCTCACACTATCAGAGTGAATGATTTCTGGTACGGGTCCTTGTTGATAAATGAGGGCAATGAGAATATCTTCAATATATTTAAGTTAGGCGATGGGTGGGTTTTGGGATACTTTTTGGAAGCAGACTTGAATTGTACAGGGCCATGTGAAAAAGTTGAAACGCCCTCTTCTTGTACCAAAAACGGGACATTTGGTTTGACATATAGGGCTGCATCATCTGGTCATTTAAATCTACCCTCCCATGAACATGTTATAGTCCTGGACACATTGAGGCTTTAAAACAGGGCTGTGTCATCTCTGAACCTCCACCATTGTGGATGGTAGAGAGGATGTGAACCTCTTTCTTGTCCACTTCATTGCCAACACTTCCTCGTTTCTCATAAAGGCATACTCTCCGATGTTTAGCCGTTGCGTCAATAAATTTTGTGGTAATCCCTTCTGGTTTTATTTGAAGGTGCCGCAGGCCAGGTTGTCTTTGCTGTAAAGGTGATGAAATAGGGGCAGGCTGTTATAATAATTATCAACGTATAAATGGTAGCCTTTTCCAAACAGGGGGTATGCCAGCTCCCAGACAATCTTCCCACCGGTTCCAATATATGTGGGGCAATCATGGGGCTGGAGTTGGGAGTCTTTTCCTTCATAGATTCTGAATGAGAATGGCTCTCTTGTTGGGTATGTAATGCTTGAACTGCAGCCGGCCAGTAAAATGTACGAGGGACTCGTCCACACATATATTTGTATCGGGGATTAACACTTCTGCAAATTTCTGTGAAAAGGAATTGATTAGGGACCGTATCTTGTAGAGTTTGTCGTGGTTGGGATGACTTCGGGGAGGGCACTGCGCATTATCATTGAAATGCAGGAAATGCATTATTGCATCGTAGCGTGTCCTGGACATAACTGCTGAGAATATTGGCATATGGTGGATGGGGTTGGTAGACCAATAGGAATGGTGTTAGTTTTTCTTTGTAAGCACTGTGTTAAGAGCAAGGCCCAAAAATATTTTGAATTTGTCTAGCGTGAGACAACGCCAATTGAATAAGCAGGCAAAGGAGGAATTGGGGTTGGCAGCAATAAATTGTTCTGCATACAAGTTTGTTTGGTCCACAATACTCAATACACAATACAATGCAGCAAATCCTCAGGGAACAATAAAGAAAAATATTCAGATTGGGTAAAATTTGTGGTGTTGGGCTGCACACCTGGCTACGCTGTGAAGCCGAGTTGGCAGGCAACCATAAGGGGTTTGCCAAGGCTTCGGGAAGGTAGGACAGGGTTCTTTGGGCAGGGCGTCCAATTCCATTGCTAGTTCTGGGCTCCACTTCCTGGGGTCTGGCGCTGCTGGTGTAAGTAGTACTGGGCTCCACTTACTGGGGTCTGGCACTGCTAGTGGAAGTAGTACTGGGTTCCACTTCCTGGGGTCTGGCACTGCTGGTTGAAAGCAGGTCTTCAGATCTTGGGCCTGATCTTCTAATTCTTTTAGGAGGGGGGCAGTTTCCTCCTCTGACTCTGTCTCCGATCTGCTATACTCCACTGGATCATATTCCGAACCAGAATCGAATGATGGGAGCTCCTCGCTGCTCTCATAATCAGGTGTGTACACTCTCTCAGACATGTTGGCAGGCCTGTGTGATGTTATTTATGAGAGTATTGATGGCAGTACTGGTATCGGACCTGTGACCTGGGCTGTGACTGACGAGCAGTGACAGATGCTGACGGACAGCTACTGATGGGCTCTGACAGATTCTGACAGGCTGATGGGCTGTGACAGATGCTGATGGGCTGACGGGCTGTGACAGATGCTGACGGGCTGAGACAGATGCTGATGGACTGCTACTGATGGGCTGTGACAGATTCTGACAGGCTGACGGGCTGTGACAGATGCTGATGGGCTGTGACAGATGCTGATGGGCTGAGACAGATGAGCTGCGACAGAGGGGCTGTGACAGAGCATGATGGCTGTAACAGATCCTGACGGGCTGTGACAGATCCTGATGGGCTGTGTGACAGCACAGGTGACAGGTTCATTGACAGGTACACACTAATCTCCTCTCCTCACAGGATCGGTGTGAGGAGAAGCAGAGATCAGATAGTAACTGACAGGGTTGTGTTTAAATTTGTGACCAGCTGTGATTGAACAGCCGGTCATGTGTTAACAGCCAATTTCATTGGCTGTTTACCTTGATCAGGGAAGCGCTGGGTCCAAGGGACACCCGCTCCCCCCGATCACCGATGTGCAATCCTCCGGGGGAGCGCTTCATGCACGCCTCTGCAACTGCTTCTTCCAAAGTGACCGCCTGTGTTTAGACACAGCCGATCACATGGTAAACAGCCGATTTTATTGGCTGTTTACTCTGATCGGGGATGTCCCCGGGACACGGACCACCCGCGATCGCTGCACTGCGCCCTCCCACGGGTGCACGCTACACTGTTATCCTGCTGGATGTCATATGATGCCCAGTCAGGATAACTCAACCACTTCAACCGTCATTCTGTATACGGTGGTCGGGAAGTGGTTAAAGACGATCCTGTGTCCATCCACTATGGTGTCACCCCATCCATGACAGCACTCAGGTCAGTGTGTCGGCACCGACCACATGATTTACAGAGCTGGCTTGGGGTGCTCACCGTGACTGTGTGCTGCTGGCCCAAAACTAGCCTGCCCAGTGTCTGTTATATGGGAAAACAATTATTGGGGGAGGAGGGTGACACCATGTTTTACCGCACCAGATGACATCAACCCTAGTGACGCTACTGCCAGAAACTCTAAGAAGATTCTTTTAGGCCTTATTCACACTGGTTTATTGTAAAATACTGTTTCTCCTGACAGGAGAAAATCAGTATTAAAAACTTATTTAAGCTGCATTTTGTCAAACCAGCTTAGCAGACTTTAGCAGCGTTTGGTGTTTGGGCATTTATTTTATAGTATTATTTATTTTTATAGCCAGAATATTATTTATTTATTCTGGCTACTGAAATTAATAAATGCTGAAGTGCTAAATGCACCTAGCAGCATCAAGTGTTTTTTTTGTCAAAACTTTTCTGCTACTGGACACACCGGCAGTGGGTTTTTTTCCTGACTCTAAACTCTGCTGCGACTAAACGCTGCTAAAATATATGCATGGACACATAGGCTGACATGCAAGGGAGTTTAGAGGCAAGAAAAAAAAGTCAAATGCCCCTAGGAGCAGCTGTAAAAACATCCCTGTGCATGAGGACACATAGGCTGACAAGCAAGGGAGTTTAAAGGCAAGAAAAAAAAGTCAAATGCCCCTAGGAGCAGCTGTAAAAACATCCCTGTGCATGAGGCCTTAGTGGTTATATGCTCTGATTACCCATGCATTCTAGACTGAGCAGCACAGTCGGATACACAGGTACGTATATAAAATCGTCGCAAATCAGCGTCGTCTCAAATCTCAGTCCTTTTTTTGGGTGACGGCCACACAGGTCATCGTCTTTTCAAAACTGTTTTTTTTGTGAACTACGACGATCCACGTAAATCGTGAAGTCGTAAATAATTAAAG
>BLSH010129677.1:59700-73359 GCA_018402905.1 Glandirana rugosa | reverse complement strand
GGGGGGCAGAGAGCATGGAGAGCAATGAAGGGTAGAGAGCATGGAGAACACTGGTGGGGGGGTGGAGAGCATGGAGAGCACTGGGGGAGAGCATGGGGAGTGCTGGGGGGTCAAAGAGCATGGAGAGCACTGGAGGGTGGAAAGCACTAGGGGGCCAGAGAGCATAGAGAGCATTGGGGGGTAGAGAGCATTGGGGGGGCCGGGGGAGGCAGAGAGCATGGGGGCTGGGGGGCAGAGAGAACTGGGGGGGTGGAGAGCAAAGCAGGGCAGCAGAAAGAAGCTGTATAGGAGGCAATACAGCTACATATAAGGGAATCAATCTCTCCATTTTCCTCCTGCAGCCTCTGAAAGCTTGCTTTTCCTCCTCTCCCTCCCACAGACATTGAGAGCCTGCAGGAGGAAAATGGAGAGATTGATTTCTCTATATACAGCCACCCCGCCGCAGTCTGGCACTCACTTTTTCTTCGGTCTGGCTCCATGGTGTCTGCAGCAAGTGGCAGCAGTGACACCTAGCCCCACATCAGGCTATGGGGTCTCCTCCAGCTCCTCCCCTTCACAGGCACAGGTGTGACTCACAGGTCAGCTGACATGTAGAATGGCTGGCCACTTGGCTGGTTACGGAGGGGAAGCTAGAGTGGCACAGGTTCAAGGAACAACCCAGCTGCTGGAGCTGCCTTGGGCCCCACAAGGACACACGGCCTGGTGGCCCCAGCCCACCGGGCAATTGCCCAATGTGCACTATGGCAAGCCCGGGCCTGCTGTACTCCCTCTGAAAATGACATAATTTGCTTTTCTTTTCAGAAGGACAGAGCCATATTGTTCAGGTGTTTTCCATATTAGCACCAAATTCCTGTACAGAGATGCCAGAAAAAAAATACACACTACAAAGTTACAATGCTGCAGTCTAATGACTGTGTGAAAGTTCACAAAGGAAATGCTGCTCCCTGCAGCAGCAAACTGATGCCATCATCTCAGCTAGACATGTGCGTTTGTTTTCATTCCGAATTAATATTCTGACAAATTTTTCATTATTCGGAGATTTGGATGTATCCGAATATCTGAATTACAGTATAAACAAAGTTTACAGAATGTTCCAAATAACGAAACGAAATTCATACCAATTTCTATAATTCAAATTGAAATTTGAATCAAATTTTACATCGCATTCCATTCGAATTTGGATTGTAAACATACTTCTGAAATCAAAGACTTTGTGTGTTATTAGAATACCATTTTGAAATGATGCTGTTTTGTTAAGCCAAATTTATGATTTAAAGGGTCATTGTAATCATCTGATGAAGATTTTCTTTTGTTTTTTCACTTTGCTGCATTCAAATAAAAAAAAATATAACATTTTTGTTTCCACCGATTCGAAAATGTATCGATTTGAAAGTTTCGAATCTAAAAAAATCTGTAAATTTGAAGAAAATTCGTAAATCCCGAATACGAATTCCAAATATGAACTGAATGAATCAACAAAATTTAACTAAACAAAATAACTAGATTAACGAATCAAAACTAAATTAAACAAAACTAATTTTTTCGTCATGCACATGTCTAATCTCAGCCCAGAAAACAAACATTTTTACAATGCAGGCTGTGCTATAATGGAGCTAGGACAATAAGACAATAGGCTGTTCATTCTATGAAACAGAGGTTCATATATCTCTCATGTATTCCATGAATGAATGTACAAAGTACCTACTACAGATGTCATAATATGATTGAGTAATGGTAATTAGATTGTGCTAATGTAATTCATAATAGACTTTAATAAAAGATGAATTCATAATAGAAAAAAATATATACTGTATATACTGTAAATTTAATATAAACATTGTAATATTTAACAATGTTATAGCATTTAAAACAATTTACATTTTGTTTAACCTAAGCAAAGTTTTTGCTTTTATACTATTGAATAAAGGAACTTTGTTATATTTTTTCAACGGGAGTGCAGCCAATCCTATTTTCATTCTACTTTTTTTTTTTTTTTTGCTGTATATTGCTACATGTCAGAAACACCTTAATGAAAGCCTCCAGATACAGCATCTTTTTTAAAATATCTTTTCTATTTTAGGTTAACCTACATTTTTACCAATACTAACTACAGTACTATTATTATTTGTTCAAAATTTGAGAAACTCCCTTTTCATAAAGATCAGTCACTTCATGTTAAAAAAATATATATTATTTTGGTTGCTAAATTATATTTCTCTTTTTCATTTATATCAAGCAGATTGGTGTTTTGCCTCTGTACTTATATATTTCCTTTTGGATTCAAACTCAGAGTGTGGTTTCCTCCTGTTATGGGAATGCTAGGTCTCCCCTCTGCTTAGATAATTGCATCACTTGTTAATTTTTCTGTTAGGGGATTAGCAAAATTATGACAAGGATACTTTATTATTGTGTAGAAAATGATAAAGAATAGAATTTTCTAGGCACATAATTCATCAAAGTGTGGAAAATTAATCACTACGGTTGGTTTAAATATTTTTATTCTTTCAATGAGAAAATAATGTGGTTTAAATCTGCACAGGTATAAGTAGCTATCAGGCAGTTACATAACTATAGAGGAAAACTCTCCCAGATAAGGGACATAACAACATTGTCCTTATGTTTTTTGATTCTCTACATACTGTGATCCTAACTCTATAGTTGTGAGTGTCTCCAAATTGGAGCACATATACTGTAACAGTGGATAGATTAAGGGTAGGTTTGCCTGGAGGGAACCCACCTCTCCTTCAAGGCACAGGGAAACATGGGATGCCCAGCAAGAGCACAATGGCAGCTGAAGGCATCCAGTGTGTCCCCACATCAAGTTCAACCGACTGTACAAACAAGTGGCAACTAGAGTTGATCGAACCTCTGGAAGTTCGGGTTCTGCTGGTTTGGCCGAACTTCGGAACAAAGTCCGGGTTCGGGTCCGGATAGGACCCGAACTTTGACCCGGACCCCGAACCCCATTGAAATCAATGGGGACCCGAACTTTTAGGCACAAAAATGGCTGTAACAAAGTCCTGGAAAGTCCTAGAGGTCTGCAAAAGGAAGGAAAATGGGGGTAAGGGTCGGACAAGTGCCCTACAAAGAAAGGGGGATAGGGAAATAACTTAAAATAATAAAAAAAAAAATCACATAAAAAAATCAAAAATGGAGGTGGATGTGGACCATCTTCAAACTGTGTGAGAAAAGTATAAATTAGCAGGAGAAGCCATAGCAGTGTTCTAAAATCATCTTCAAACTGTGTGTGAAAAGTATAAATTAGCTGGGAGAAGCCATATCACTGTTCCAAGAACAGTGATATGGCTTCTCCCGGCTAATTTATACTTTTCACACACAGTTTGAAGATGATTGTAGAATCTACAATCATCTTCACACACAGTTTGAAGATGATTGTAGATTCTTCAATCATCTTCAAACTGTGTGTGAAAAGTATAAATTAGCCTTGAGAAGCCATATCACTGTTCTACAATCATCTTCAAACTGTGTGTGAAAAGTATAAATTAGCTGGGAGAAGCCATATCACTGTTCTAAGAACAGTGATATGGCTTCTCCCGGATAATTTATACTTTAGTTTTGAAGTTTTGATAGTATCTAAATTGGAGCACACATAGCAGTGGATAGATTAAAGTGATACTAACGTTTTTTTTTTTTTCTTTAAAAATAGCAAACATGTTATACTTACCTGCCCTGTGAAGTGGTTTTGCACAGAGCAGCCTCAATCCTCATCTTCTTGGGTCCCACACCGTCGCTCCAGGCACCTCCTTCCTGCCAAATGCCCCCCATAGCAAGCAGCTTGCTATGGGGGCACTCAAGCCAAGCCGCTGCTCTGTGTGTCTATTCAGAAACAGAGCCATGGCTCAGCCCCACCATCTCTCTCTCCTCATTGGCCCACTGACTTTGATTGACAGCAGCCATTGGCGCCAGCTGTGTGTCTCAGCCAATCTGGAGGGAGAGTCCCGGGCAGTCAAGTCTCTCATGCAACATCGCTGGATCGAGATGGGGTCAGGTAAGTATTAGGGGGCTGAGGGGGGCTGTTGCACACAGAAGGATTTTAGAATGCATTAACATAAAACAACCTTCTGCCTTTAGAAACATTTTAATGGCAGGGTGTCCCCTGGATTCCTGTGCCTTGAAGGATGGGTGGGCTCAATCCAGGCACACCTGTACCTAAATCAATCCACTGCTATTTGTGCTCCAATTTGTAGATTTTCAAAACTATAGAGTTAGGACCGCAGTATACAGAGCAGCCTTGGCGTAGGCACTGCGCCTTACACATATATTTGCAAATGTGTTCAAATGAAACTCTCTGTCTTTACATGAATTGTTAGACAGCGACAATTTGTTTTGTTTTTTTTTTTTCTATTTTTACAGACTAGCTGTTAAGTGTGCTGGGAAATTTGTGTTTGTTTGTGACCATCTTGAACCTGGACTAGCAATAGTTTTCCTGCTGTCAGGTATAAAGCAAGGTTTTGTGCTCAAGGAACAGACTCAGGGGGAATAAACTCCCCTGCATTACAATATATGAATTAAGAGAAGTAGCTGAGAAAAAGAAAGAGAACAAGAAAGAAAGAAATACAGAAGGTACTGCTTGGCAATGGGAAAACAACAACAAAAAATAAAAAAGAGAGGACATGCATACTCTACATTAACAAATACAGTATCTCACAAAAGTGAGACACCCCTCTTTTTGTAAATATCATATTATATTTTGTGGCAACACTAAAGAAATGAAACTTTGCTACAATGTAAAGTAGTGAGTGTACAGCTTGTATAACAGTGTAAATTTGCTGGCCCCTTAAAATAACTCAACACACAGCCATTAATGTTTAAACCACTGGCAAACAAAAGTGAGTACACCCCTAAGCGAAAATTGGACCCAATTAGCCATTTTCCCTTCCCGGTGTCATGTGACTCATTAGTGTTACAAGGTTTCAGATGTGAATGAGGAGGAGGTGTGTTAAATTTGGTGCTATCGCTCTCACTCTTTCATACTGGTCACTGGAAGTTCAACATGGTACCTCATTCCATAGAACTCTCTGAGGATCTGAAAAAAAGATTTGTTACTCTACATAAAGATGGCCTAGGCTATAAGAAGATTGCCAAGACCCTGAAACTAAGCTGCAGCAAGGTGGCCAGGACCATAGAGTGGTTTAACATGACAGGTTCCACTCAGAACAATCCTCCCCATGGTTGACCAAAGCAGTTGAGTGTACATGCTCAGCGTCATATCCAGAGGTTTTCTTTGGAAAATATATGTACAAGTATGAGTGCTGCCAGCATTGCTCCAAAGGTTGAAGGGGTGGGGGATGGGTCGGCCTGTCAGTGCTTAGCCCATATGCCGCACACTGCACCAATTGGCCTGTATGGGCGTGATCCCAGAAGCAAGCCTCTTCTAAAGATGATGTACAAGAAAGCCCACAAACAGTTTGCTGAAGATAAGCAGACTAAGGACATGGATTACTGGAACCATGTCTTGTGGTCTGATGAGACCAAGATAAACTTATTTGGTTCAGATGGCGTTAAGCGTGTGTGGCGGCAACCAGTTGAGGAGTGCAAAGACAAGTGTGTCTTGCCTACAGTTAAGCATGGTGGTGGGAGTGTCATGGTCTGGGGCTGCATGAGTGTTGTCGGCACTGGGGAGCTACAGTTCATTGAGGGAACCATGAATGCCAACATGTACTGTGACATACTGAAGCAGAGCATGATCCCCTCCCTTCGGAGACTGGGCCGCATTGCAGCATTCCAACATGATAATGACCCCAAACACACCTCCAAGATGACCACTGCCTTGCTAAAGATGCTGAGGGTAAAGGTGATGGACTGGCCAAGCATATCTTAAGACCTAAACTCTATTGAGCATCTGTGGGGCATCCTCAAAAGGAAGGTGGAGGAGCGGAACAATGCGGAAACCCTCTCCCGGGTCCACTGTATGGTTGGGAAGGTGGAGGAGTGCAAGGTCTCTAACATTTACCAGCTCCATGATGTCATCATGGAGGAGTGTAAGAGGACTCCAGTCCAGGTTGCCACTGGGGGAGTGTAAGAGGACTCCGCCATCATGGAGCTGGTGGATGTTAGAGACCTTGCACTCCTCCACCTTCCCAACCATACAGTGGACCCGGGAGAGGGCTTCCGCATTGTTCTGGAGTCTTCCCGCCCGGTGTTCCACTGTGAACTTAAATGGCTGTAGGGCCAGGAACCACTTAGTCACCCGACTATTTTTCTCCTTGTTGTCACACATCCACTTCAGGGGGGCATGGTCGGTGACTAGCCTAAATGACCTTCCTAAGAGGTAGTACTTCAGCGCCTCTAAGGCCCACTTGATAGCCAGGCACTCCTTCTCCACAATGGCATAGTTCCTTTCATGCCTATTAAGCTTTCTGCTTCAAAGACGACCGGGCGTTCCTCACCGTCTCTGATCTGGGACAGAACAGCACCTAGTCCCACCTCAGATGCGGCAGTTTGCACAACAAACTCTTTTCACGAGCACCGGTTGTACACCAAGGGCTTGCTTCGACTTCTGGAATGCCTTCTCGGCTTTGGGATTCCACTTAACCATGCCCAACCCTCTACCCTTCGTCAGATCGGTCAGAGGGACGGCAATGGTGGCAAAGTCGGGGATGAACCGTCTGTAATACCCTGTAATCCACAGGAAGGCACAGACCTGTTTTTTATTCACCGGTTGGGGCCACTTTTGAATTGCCTTGATCTTGTTGGTCTGGGGCTTGATCACTCCCTGACCAATAACATACCTAAGGTATTTGGCCTCCTCCAGGCCTATGGCACACTTTTTTTGGGTTGGCTGTTAAACCTGCTACCCTAAGAGAATCTACGACTGCTTGTACTCGGGGGCAGATGCGATTCCCAATCTGGACTCTGGGTGACCACATCATCCAAATAGGCAGCTGCATAGGGGCGATGCAGCCTCAAGGTTTTGTCCATCATTCTCTGGTAGGATGCAGGGGCCCCATGCAGACCAAATGGTATTTGCTTGTACTGGAAGGACCCCTCAGAGGTAAAAAAGGCCATTTTTCCTCTGCTGACTCCATTAAGGGGATCTGCCACTAGCCCTTAGTTAGGTCTAGGGTTGTTATGTACCTGGTACCTCCCAACCTGTCCACAATTATGTCAACCTGCGGCATCAGGTATGCGTCAAACTTAGACACGTTATTCAGCTTCCAGAAATCGTTACAGAAACTGATAGTGCCATCGGGCTGTGGGACCAGCACTATAGGGCTCGAGCAGGTGCTGTGGGACTACTCTATCACGTCTAATTCCAACATGGTTTTTATTTCCTTCACCACCGCCTCCCGTCTAGCCTCAGGTATTCGGTAGGGTTTTACATTTACGCGGATCCCTGGTTCCGTAACTATGTCATGTTGTAGTATGGTGGTCAGTCCGGGTGGGTGAGAGAAAAAAAATCTAAATTTTTACTAATAAATTCCTTAACGTCATTTTGTTGCATCCCTGACAAGTTATAGGGACTTGCGGAGTCATGGATAGCCAGTCTTCTTGAGTAGTGGGCACTGCCAAAGTCTCTCTGTCTTTCCACGGTTTTAAGAGATGCGCATGGTAAATTTGCACAGGTTTCCTGTTCTCTGGCTGGTAAACTTTGTAGTTCACTTCCCTTACACTTTCCCTGCCACTTTGCTAGGAATTTACATTCAACCGTGGGGACTTGCACCAGCACTCTGTCTCCGGGGTTGAAAGTCTGGGTTTTGGCACCGTGATTATAAACCCTTCTCTGGGCTTCCTGGGCTCACTCTATATGTTCTCGCACCAGGGGCAGGGCTGCTGCGATTCCATCCTGCATCAAGGAAATATGCTTGAAGACGCTTCTATATGGGGTGGCCTCTCCTTCCCACGTCTCTTTTGCGACATCTAGCAGCCCCCTGAGATGTCTACCATACAAGAATTCAAAAGGGGGAATACCCCGCAGACGATTGCGTAACCTCTCATAAGGCAAACATGAGGTACGGCAGCAACATATCACAATCTCTCCCATCTTTTTCCACTACCTTTTTCAACATGCTTTTGAGTGTTTTATTAAACCTCTCCACAAGTCCATCTGTTTGGTGGTGGTAGACCGAATTATGGAGATTTTATACAACCTGCACCAATTCCTTGGTTACCCGGAACATAAACGGGGTGCCCTGATCTGTTAGGACCCCTTTAGAGATCCCCACCTGACTAAACACCTGGACCAACTCCCCATCGATAGTCTTAGCAGAGGTGTTCCGCAAGGGTATGGCTTTCAGAAAGCGGGTTGCGTAATCTAGTATTACCAGGAGGTGTCCCCAGGTAGACTTTACTAAGGGTCCCACAAGATCCATGCCAAATTTTTCAAAAGGCACTCGAAATGGGGTGAGGGCGCAGAGAGTTGATACTGAGGGCAAGATTCACAATACTCTCTGACATCTGCATGCAACCTGGGCCAGACGAATCTCTGGGTTATTCTCTCCCTAGTCTTATCTATATCCAGATGTCCCCCCGATGAAATATCCATGGGCTAGATCTAGCGCCATCCTGCAAAAGGGTTTGGAAACCACTAGCTGTTCCACCTTGTCCTCCCCTCATTTCACCAACTGATACAAAAAATTATTTTTAAGAGCCATGTAGGGAAAAGACACCTCCCAATTAGGGTCCACAGGTTCCCCATCCCTCACCTTTGTGTTTTCTCTGGCTCTAAGAAGAGTGACATCCCATAGTTTCTCTGTACAGAAGTCCTCTCTCTGGACCTCTAAGTCAGGTACTACATTCTATTCACTCTCACAGTCTGGGTCAGAGACATTTTCTGGGTTATTAGCCCCCAGCTGGGAGCTATCTTCCAGCTCCTCTGACTCCCCAGTCAGTACAGGAAAAGGAAGAGGGTCTCCTCCTTCCTCGGTCCTGCCACCAGTCTCCCCTTCCATTTGGCAAAAAGGGTCGGGTGAGAGTTCCCGTGCTTCTGCAGCAGGGGGCAGTCTATCCTCCAGCCTCCCTGTGCCTTCCCACAACCTCCAAAAATGCGGAAAATCCCTGCCCACTAGGGCGTCATATAGCAGTGAAGGTACTTCCCCCACTGATAGAGTCACACTGCCCCAAGGGGTGTCAATCTCAACCACTGCTGTCTGGTAGTCACAAGTGTCCCCATGAATACAAATGACCCCGACAGTGCTAGGGTGTAACCTTGCAGGATTTATACAATTGCTTTTTACCAACGTTACCACACTACCAGAGTCAAGCAGTGCAGTGACTGGCTTTCCATCAACAAAAATCACACACATTTGCTTCTCCATGCGATTTGAACATGATGCTGACCTGTGACCTGTGCAAAAAGAGAAAGATATCTATTTACATACTTATAATGACATTGCATGGATTCATCATTCAGGGGACAATTGGCAGCAATATGGCCCAATGCATGGCATCGCTAGCACTGTATGTGCTTTATACCCAGTCCTTTTCAGGGTCCCCAAGACCTTTCTGGCTTCTTTGGCCAGTCTCCAGGTCTAGAGCCCATAGTCTCTTTAATTGTAGCAACCTTATCAAATTTCCCCATGCCCCTGACCCCTGGAACAATCTTACCGGGTCCGCAAGTCTTCAGCAGCAGTGTATCTCTCCACGAGGTCTACAAGTTGGTTGGCAGCTTTGGGGTCCCCATGACTGACCCATTTTCTCAAAACAGCAGGGAGCGCACGTAGATAGTGGTCCATGACCATACACTCCACAAGCTGGGGACCTGGCAAAGTATCTGGCCGTAGCCACTTCCTGGTGAGGTGGACCAGGTCGAACATCTGCATGCGGGGTAGCTTGTCAGTGTGGTAGGTCCACCGATACACCCGTTGTAGTATACAAGCGGATTCCCCCCTAGGTGGGACTTTAAATAGATACACCAACCACATACATAAAAAATATCTTTTTTTATTAATTCATATACAAAAAGAGTCAAAAAGATCATCAAAATGTCAAAAAACACAATGAGTCAAATATAACATTAAAAGTATCACAGATACATTTCACCGGTAACGCCTCAAATAGTGTGACGTCAGTGTGTGGTCAGAAACCAGAAGTGACGTCAATGCGTTTCGCCCACGTGATAGGGCGTCATGGTCCGTGATGACGCCCTATCACATGGGCGAAACGCGTTGACGTCACTTCCGGTCGCCGCAGCCGTCTACGCCACTTCCAGTTTGAGTGGAGAGGGAGTGTGGAACGCACGCCACTGTGGATACTAGCTGTCAACAGGCTATTTTGATCTACTTTCTTGTAAGTAGCACTCTGCTTTGCACAATAAAGTGACATTCTTTTATGGTCTACACGTGAGGATGTTTTTTGTTCTTGAGCCACCTAGACATTATCCCTGTGTATGAAGATTGTGGTCCATTATCCAGTGTCCGGTTTTCCTGCTGTCTCTCCCCACTGACACATGCCGCAGTTGGTCAACTATTTTTGGTGAGTGGGGACACAGAGGGGGTTTGGCACAGTCTGCACGCCTCACTTGGAACAGTATCTGAGCACTATAATGAGCACCTTTCAAGCACCGTGTCACTTTAGAAGATTATCGGTTTATTGATATATTCAGCACTAATATCTTTGGATTATGAACTGATTTATTTAAAAAGAAAAAAATTCTCATTTTTTGGAGTAATCATGTAATGATTGATCACAAATGGACATTTATTTAATTAATTATATGTTTGTGTATTATTTATTTGCACTTTGAGGGGAGGCGCTATCCATTATCATTTATTTATCTTCACAGCAGATGTTCATCTGAGGGAAGCTGCCCCCTATTCCATGTGGGTGTGTCCATAGTGAGTACATACACACACAAATATGTTTCCATTAGCACATTATAATTTATTCAACACTAGAGGAGGCGCTGTTTTTGTTTAAGTAAAACTGAGACCACTGTCTGGACTGAGCATTGGGATAACAGAGAATTCAATGGGGGTATATAGAAACAGTAACTACTAAGAATCTGATGCTGCTCTTGTTCATTTATTTCCAGGCTCCATAATGAGGCGACTAGCTATCCAAATTCTGGGAACCTGGAGAAGGAACAGCAAGCCATACTTGTGGTGGCAATTGGAATATATGCACAAGTGGAACTCTTGGGTTGATGAAATCTTCGGCAACACCTAGTTGTATACCCCTAGTAATACAGAACTTATAAATGGCCTAGCCCAAAGAATACGATACTTGGATTTTCCTCAGCCTCTGGCAGAAATGATGGAAATAAATTACAATTTCCTTGTGCAAGTGTGTAAGGACATCATCTGGAAATGGGCACTTTGAATGTCTGACATGGACAATAGGCTATTAATAATGACTGGTAAAGGAGATTAATAGGCACTACAATCACCAATAACCAGAATGATGCTTGGTAGTATGTGAAAGTGTGGAAACTGTAAATAATGATTGTAAAAGGTTACATGCTTGAATAATTGTACTAATGGAGTCTAGTCAGGTACTAGCATGGTTATCAATTGAGAAGTGGTTCACATACCTTTAAGGGTACTTGAGAAGACCATGACAAAAGCTTGTATTCTTCTCTTTATCTTACCTACACCATTCAGTAAATTCAGGGTTGAAAGTGAGAGAAAGTGGAGAGAAAGTGGAGAGATTTCATATACATATAGCATTAAGTTAAGAGCTTATTGCTAGCTGTCATTAATTTTGTCTGTCCACATTCAGCTGATTTTTGGATACCTCTGAGTGTTTTAATGACCACACTAGTTTTCTATTGTAGTTATTGCCTTGCTCTGGTAATGTAGGGTGCACAATAGCGAGTCACAAAATTCTCCAGTATGCTGGAAACTTTTTTGACAGGTGCACCAGACATATGTAGCTATTGTGTGGTTGTTGGCATACTCAAACGATGTGCTGGAATGTCATAAGTGACACCTTGATGTTGTTCCAATCTCTTGAGAGAATTATACCAGTATAGCTGGTATTGGTACCTATCTGTAATTTCCCCTCTTTGTTGGATAACATAATTTGGGAGTATGTTAAGTTTATAGTTGTTATGTATATTATTTAACTATGCACTGAGAGGGTTAGCAGACTGCATGGTGAATGTATATATAATGTTGGTGTAATCTTTATGAGGGAGATGGGGACATGTTATTTATATCCAGGTAATGTTGTGAGTGAATGTGGAATGTATGGATCCTGATAAGAAAGGCTCTCGGTCCGCGATCAACTATATTGGCAAAGAGGTCATCATCAACCAAATGCTTTTATGCCAGAACATCAAAAGGATTGGAGCAAAACCAATATAATGTTTTTTTCATCTTGTGGCAAATGTTTGTGTGCCAATCAGGCACAATAGGAGGAGATGTAATACTGGAAAAAAAAAGATAATAATGCAGATGAGACTGGAGAACAGTATGGTTGAACAATATAGTTTTGAAAGGACTTGTATGTGTACTTACAATGTTTACAGCCACCTTGCAGCAAACAAGGCTAGAACAATGCACAAGGTTGTTCATCTAACCAGCGGGACTCCGGAGGACAATTCAACTGCCCATTCACACCTGGCCAGCATGATGCCTGAAGGGTGATGAATTGGATGGACATCTGTGTGATCATCTGATGAAAGGAATTGAAAGTTGAGCCTGAGAGGAACAAACTTGTTATTACTTTTGGTTCAAAAGGGCACTGTCTGTCCAGGAAAGGGGCTGCATTGGTAAAGAGGTCATCTTCAGTGAAGTGCCATCAGGCCGGAACATTACAAAGATTGGAGTGAGATCGATATCAATTTTTTATGTATATTATGGCAAATATTGGTGTTCAATTCAGGCACAAGACGAGGAGATGTTATATTTGATGAAAATTTATATCCTTGCTGTTTGGATATGAACTGAAATACGGCCTCTCTGTAGAGGCAAACTGCAATGTGACATTTACACATATGGCTTAATGTGTCTTAATTCATCAACACTTGACTAGGAAGACCCCTCCCCCAAATCTAGACAATTTGGGTTATTGAAGGGGGAGGGATGGAATGGACATTCTTAATACCAGGACCCCTGCTGGAGTTTACTGCCCAAATTTGCCTTAAATGACAGATTACCTCCTGTGCTGGGAGATCATGTGGACAGCTGATGTAGTGATCAAGAAATCAACTGTAAGCCTGGGACAGGAATTCAATGTTATGACTTTTTGTTTAAGATATCTTCACTGACTGCAATTACCAACCCCCCAACTGGAGGGTGTGCTTCAACTCTGGACAAAAAGGGCCCTTGGTATGAGAGAATCAGACAGTGAGGATGTGTGGATGAGAGTAGACAGATCCCTACCCCCTTCTTTACCTGTAACCTTCCCTATCCATCTCCCTATATTCCATGTACCTGTAACGATAATGTATTTATTTCCCTATTGTAAATAATATGGTTCCCGGGAAAAACAGGTCTCAACTTCGTGTGGGAGGTCAACCCCCCAACCATTAACGTCAGTCACTTCTATAGAATTTGTTTTTCAGTATTGTAACTTAAGGACAGGGTCCGAATGTCAACTAAAGAACTAGTGATGTAGTCGACAGGTGTACTAGAGGGTCGTGTCCTCCATTAGACAGTAAATTCCGTTTAAACCCGTCATTTGAGGTCGTCCCCAGGACCATAATTCTTACAGGTAAGGTAGGGAGGGGGAAGTTATTGGGTTTAACAGATCTAA
>BLSH010129677.1:36565-48906 GCA_018402905.1 Glandirana rugosa | reverse complement strand
CTGGGCTTCCGTGTTGCGTGCCTTGCGTTCCACCTTACGCGTTTCGTCACTGCGTAACGTCTTCAGAGGTGGAGATCAAGGCGCGCTTTCCTCTTTATATATGCCTGATCATCCCGTACGTCATTCCCTGCTCAGAATGCTAATTGGTTGTTGCCTTTCTTCAGTTGCCTGGTGTTGGTTGTGTGTATTAACCTCATGTGTTTGCAATTGACTTCTTAGTTCAGTTTTAGGAATTACTTCTCTATCCCCGCAGTCTATTTCCAATACACATGGCTTATGTATGGTTCTTTTCCCACGGTTATGTGGATGTTTGTAAGCGGTTAAAGGTTGTTAAAGTCGTTTAAAATTGTTATATCCTTTATTAAAAGTTGCTTAAAATGTGAAAAAAATGTGAAAAAATGTAAAAAAATGTAAGAAAATGTGGAAAAAATGAAAATAAAAATAAAAATAAAAATAAATAAAAATAAAAATAAAATAAAAATAAATAAAAATAAAAATAAAAATAAGGCTAGCATTTGTCTACCTACCTATTGATATTTCAGTGGTTATACAATAATCATTGTATTTGTACATAGAACTGTGAGAGCGTTAGAAATATCTAGACTAGAAATTTTTTGACCATTGATCTATGGGTATTGGTTTATGTGGAAGAAACATCACTAATATTTGGAACACAGTGAACAAAAATAGCACATGGGCTACAGTAGCACCACATAAGAAAGCAAGCGCTGTCCAATTGCACACAAATTTTCACTACCCTATAGACCCACAGTTGGTAACATAGGTTACAACAGCAGCTGCAAACAGAACCATCCAATAACTTAAACTTTCCCAGGGGCGCGGGATACACCAACCCACATTGTTCCATTAACATAACGCATTGTTTGTTAAATAAACCCGCAGCCATGGACGTCTATGACATTTTTGACTACACTAACAATAAAAGAATTGATGCAGATAGCATATTTTCAAAAGATTTCAGTGCACCAAATAAGGACATAGAAACATTATTTAAAACACTAAAGAATCAAATGGATAAACAAATACGTACTTGGTGGGATATCACCACACTAGGGAAATATATGAAGGATAACATAACACCAAGAAGGTTAAGATGGGATGTAGCCCCTAACGATGGCATGGAAGACCAGGACCTGTATGAAGAATGGTACAATTTTTTCAAAGGCAGTGAGAAGAAACTACTGCAAATGATTATAGACAGGAGACAAATCAAACTTAGAAGAATCAATGAAAATATCAAAAAGCTAAAGGACCAATTGGACCCACATGCAGAAACTCAAGAATACAAAGAAAAATATAAACAATTGAAGGAATTTTTGGACAAACTGGACAAAGACACCCAACATAAAAAAATCAAGAAATACCAGAGAGACATAATGGACTATAAGAACCAACTAGTCTACAAATGGCAAGTGAACACCAGTAAAGAGAAGGAAGGAATAGCCTCAAGAAACTCATCAATAGATATAGAAGAGGAAACACCCACCAACACTGGTCATAACACCCGTACGAAACAAAACCAGGAGAAAGAGACACCTAAAACAGCTCAAGGGGAACAACAAGTAACAAAGAGAACAGAAAAGACCCCACGGACACCAAGGAACCCCAACAAACCAGGAGGAACCCAGTACCCAGTACCCATACAGAATAGATACGCACCTCTTTACCAACCACCCCATACTTCCCAATATCCCAATGAATACAGAGAACCATACAGAAGGGATTTTCACAGGAGAGACCAATGGGAACCCCCAGGATACCAAACGTACTACCAAGGATACAGGGGAAGACCCAGACAACACAGAGGAAGGGGAAGAGGGGGCTGGAGCAGGCCATGGTACAACCAATACACACCACCCAGAAGAACAAGAGAGGAGGAAAAAGAAGACGAGGATGTAGAGGAGGCCAGAGCAAAAAGAAAGCGAGAATAACAGGACAAGGCATATTTAACCTGAGTACAGTTACCTTTACAGACAAAGAACTTAAAATTTTGGATATGGGATTAAAATTTGCACCACAAAAAAACCCTGATGAATTCACCATGTATATAGACCTACAAAAATTCATCAGGAAATTACAGATAAAGAAATTTTTTCAGGACAAGGAAGAGGGTAATAATATAGAACCCGACAAATACCAACATAGCGGACTCCGCAACAAATCAACATTCAACCCGAAAAACTCTAACAATCACTACATAGAAACCTTCAAGAATATGGTGGAAGGAGACCTAAGAGAAATGAAGAATAACAAGAAGAGAAATAAAGGACAGAAAGAAATATGGGAAGGAATCAAAGAATTGGAAAAAAGGAAAGGAGTAGTAATAAGGCCAGCCGATAAAGGAGGAGGCATCGTGATCCTCAATCTAGAAGATTACCAAGAGGAAATTAATAGACTGGTGGAGGATGAGGCCACCTACACCAAATTGAATAAAAACCCATTATTACAATACAGGACACTTTTGAAGAAACTAATAAAAAAAGCACATAAACAGGGAATATTGAACAAAAAGGAATATAAATACCTACTACCCAAAGCCCCTAGAACACCAATCATCTACCAGGTCCCAAAAATACACAAGGACCAAAAGAAACCCCCAGGAAGACCTATAATTAACGGAAGAGACTCACTGCTAACCAGGTTGGGAGAATATCTGGATATCTACATTCAACCCTTAGCGCAGGCAGGTCAAGCGTACCTTAAAGACAGCAAACATCTCATACAATTATTAGAAGGAACAGAAATAGAAGAAAACACCATATTGGCTACGATAGACGTTGAATCCCTTTACACAAATATAAAACAAGATGATGCACTTAGAGCAGTCAAAGGAGCCCTACAACAAACGGCGACACTACCACAAGAACAACAACAATTTATCCTAGAAGCCCTAGAGCTGGCTATGGCCAAAAATTATTTTTGGCACAACAACAGCTACTACGTACAACACAGGGGAGTAGCTATGGGCGCCAAATTTGCCCCGAGTGTTGCAAATGTATTCCTCAACCACTGGGAAAAGGAGGAGATATTCAGTAAAAACAGAGAGGAACTACAAACATACAAAAGATTCATAGATGATATAATCATAATTTGGAAGGGCACAGAGCAAAGTCTAAAAAACTTCCTAGAAGAGATAAACATAAACGCCTATAATATAAAATTTACAGGCACATGGAGTAAAGAGGAAATCAACTTCCTAGACCTGACCATCTACAACAATAATAACTTATTATACACCAAAACTCATTTTAAAAAAACAGACAGAAACAGCTATATACCGGTACACAGCTGCCACCACCCCAAATGGCTTAAGGGTATACCAAAAGGACAATTCACAAGAATCAGGCGAAATTGCACAGAAAATAACATCTATGAAGAACAAGCGGGGGTACTAATACAAAGATTCTGTGAGAAAGGATACAAACAAAAAGAATTGCAGACAATAAAAAATCAAATAGCAGAAAAGAATAGAGGGGAGCTTTTAACAAATAAACCACCCCGCAACAGAAAATATGAACTTAAACAGATGGAGAAAATAATCAAGAAACACTGGCACTTACTACAAAGAGACAACAAATTGGAAAAGATTTTAACAAAGAAACCCATATTCATATATCGCAAAACAGGAAACTTGAGAGACAGACTGGTACACAACATACCAGTACCACCAAACAAACCCAAATTATTTGGTGAACTGAAAGGCTTTTATTCCTGTGGAAAATGCATGATATGCACCACAGTAAAAAACCGAGTCAGACGAACTAAACAATTTAATTCAACAGTAACAGGAAAAAGCTATGAAATTAACAAACTAATCACATGTCATAGCACACACGTGACCTACCTGCTAACATGCCCATGCGGCATGCAATACGTAGGCCGCACCACAAGGAAACTAGCCATCAGATTGAGAGAACATGTCAACAACATTAAAAAAGGGTTCAGAAACCATAGTCTCTCAAAACATTTCAGATTACACCATAATAAAAATCCCAGTCTACTTACATTTTGTGGCATAGACAAGATAGAAAAACACTGGAGGGGAAATAACATGACCCAAGCCATCTCTCAGAACGAAACGAGATGGATCTATGAATTAGGAAGTTTACAACCAAAAGGGATGAATGTTGAAATAGACCTTAATTGTTTTCTAACAGACTTCTAAAGAAAGAGTAGATACATGGTGAGTGCAAATTAAGATCACCAACACAGGCCATATGATCCTCACACACCTCGTAAAGCTAATTTTTTCATATATTTTAAATTTTATTTGTACTTTTATTTTTAGTTTTATTTTTATTTTTATATTTTTATATTTATTTTTATTTTTATTTTTATTTTTATTTTTATTCTTATTTTTATTTTTATTTTTATTTTTATTTTTATTTTATTTTATTTTTATTTTTATTTTTATTTTTATATTTTTATATTTTTTATATTTTTTATTTTTATTTTTATTATTATTATTTTTATTTTTATTTTTATTTCTATTTTTATTTTTATTTTATTTTTATTTTTATTTTTATTTTTATTTTTATTTTTATGTTTATTTTTATTTTTATTTTTATTTTGTTAATTTTTTATTTTTTTTATTTTTATTTTTATTTTTATTTATTTTTATTTTTATTTTATTTTTATTTTTATTTTTATTTTTATTTTCATTTTTTCCACATTTTCTTACATTTTTTTACATTTTTTCACATTTTTTTCACATTTTAAGCAACTTTTAATAAAGGATATAACAATTTTAAACGACTTTAACAACCTTTAACCGCTTACAAACATCCACATAACCGTGGGAAAAGAACCATACATAAGCCATGTGTATTGGAAATAGACTGCGGGGATAGAGAAGTAATTCCTAAAACTGAACTAAGAAGTCAATTGCAAACACATGAGGTTAATACACACAACCAACACCAGGCAACTGAAGAAAGGCAACAACCAATTAGCATTCTGAGCAGGGAATGACGTACGGGATGATCAGGCATATATAAAGAGGAAAGCGCGCCTTGATCTCCACCTCTGAAGACGTTACGCAGTGACGAAACGCGTAAGGTGGAACGCAAGGCACGCAACACGGAAGCCCAGGTGACACGCAAGCCAGAATAGCGAGGCACGGAGAGGGCACTGATAGAGCACGGCCGGAGGGTTGTACGGATATCGTTACCTGCCAATGCCTAAGTGTCATGTGTATGGGCTAATAAAGTGGATCTTTTAAACAAAAAACGCGATGAGGAGTCTTTCCTTTCTTGCATAAACAACAACGGCAAAGGAGACGCGGACGGAGCAGTGATCCGGGAGGAGCATATCCTTGGTCGGATTGTAGACCACAAGCGTATATTGACTTTCTCATACCATAAGGTTGGGAAGTCAATAGGATCTGGTAAGCGGGGTACAATACCCGAACGTCCTTTTATCACACTACAGTCACGGCACGAGCACTTTGGAATAACACTTGAAGATTTTAAAGAACTGTTTTTGAATGAACTGCACAATTTGAGATGATATTAATTGAAGAAAATTGAAATAGAAAGCATAGGCACTTTATAAAAATGTATATATGTACACTATAATAGCACTTGAGAGCACTACTGTCACTTATATAATTTATCACATTTATTACATGAAGGGGTCGTATAAGGACCACTGTTTTAAGCACTGTTATTGAACTTAAGGCTAGCATTTGTCTACCTACCTATTGATATTTCAGTGGTTATACAATAATCATTGTATTTGTACATAGAACTGTGAGAGCGTTAGAAATATCTAGACTAGAAATTTTTTGACCATTGATCTATGGGTATTGGTTTATGTGGAAGAAACATCACTAATATTTGGAACACAGTGAACAAAAATAGCACATGGGCTACAGTAGCACCACATAAGAAAGCAAGCGCTGTCCAATTGCACACAAATTTACTACTGAATTAAGGCCAGGTTCCCGTTGGTGCTCTGAGGGAGAGTTTATCGTTCTAAAAACAACTACTACTGCATTAGGGCCTTGTTCCTGTTGGTGCTTTCAGGGAGAGTTTATCGTTCTAAAAACAACTACTACTGCATTAGGGCCAGGTTCCTGTTGGTGCTCCGAGGGAGAGTTTATCGTTATAAGACCATCTTCTACTGCATTAGGAAGAGGTTCCTGTTTGTGCTGTGAGGGAGAGTTTAGCATTCTAAAACCATCTCCTACTGCATTAGGGAGAGGTTCCTGTTGGTGCTCTGAGAAAGTGTTTATCGTTCTAAAACCTTCTACTATTGCATTAGGGAGAGGTTCCTGTTGGTGCTCTGAGGGAGAGTTTATCGTTCTAAAACCATCTACTACTGCTTTAGGGAGAGGTTCCTGTTTGTGCTGTGAGGGAGAGTTTATTTTTCTAAAACCATCTACTACTTCATTAGCGACAGGTTCCTGTTGGTGCTGAGTTAGAGTTTATTGTTCTAAAACCATCTCCTACTGCATTAGGGAGAGGTTCCTGTTAGTGCTATGAGGGAGACTTTATCGTTCTAAAACCATCTATTACTGCATTAGGGAGAGGTTCCTATTGGTGCTCTGAGGGAGAGCTTATCCTTATAAAACAATCTCCTACTGCCTTAGGGAGAGGTTCCTATTGGTGCTCTGAGGGAGAGTTTATCATTATAAAACCATCTACTACTGCATTAGGGAGTGGTTCCTGTTGGAGCTCTGAGGGAGAGTTTATCGTTCTAAAACCACATACTACTGCATTATGGAGAGGTTCCTGTTGGTGCTGTGAGGGAGAGTTTATTGTTCTAAAACCATCTCCTACTACATTAGGTAGAGGTTCCTGTTGGTGCTCTGAGGGAGAGTTTATCGTTCTAAAACCATCTCATACTGCCTTACGGAGAAGTTTCTGTTGGTGCTCTGAGGGAGAGTTGATCATTATAAAACCATCTACTACTGCATTAGGGAAAGGGTCCTGTTGGTGCTCTGAGGGAGAGATTATCGTTCTAAAACTATCTACTACTGCATTAGGGAGAGGTTCCTGTTGGTGCTTTGAGGGAGACTTCATCGTTCTAAAAACAACTACTACTGCATTAGTGAGAGGTTCCTATTGGTGCTGTAAGGGAGAGTTTATCGTTCTAAAACCAACTATTACTGCATTAGGGAGAGGTTCCTGTTGGTGCACTGAGGGAGAGTTTATCATTCTAAAAACAACTACTACTGCATTCCTGTTCCTGTTGGCGCTTTGAGGGAGAGTTTATCATTCTAAAAACAACTACTACTGCATTAGGGCCAGGTTCCTGGTGGTGCTCTGAGGGAGAGTTTATCGTTCTAAAAACAACTACTTCTGCAATAGGGCCAGGTTCCTTTTAGTGCTTTGAGGGAGAGTTTATCGATCTAAAAACAACTACTACTGCATGAGGGCCAGGTTCCTGTTTGTGCTTTGAGGGAGAGTTTATCGTTCTAAAAACAATTACTACTGCAATAGGGCCAGGTTCCTGTTGGTGCTTTGAGGAAGAGATTATCGTTCTAAAAACAACTACTACTGAATTAAGGCCAGGTTCCCGTTGGTGCTCTGAGGAAGAGTTTATCGTTCTAAAAACAACTACTACTGCATTAGGGCCTTGTTCCTGTTGGTGCTCTCAGGGAGAGTTTATCGTTCAAAAAACAACTTCTACTGCATTAGGGCCAGGTTCCTGTTGGTGCTCTGAGGGAGAGTTTATCGTTCTAAAACAAACTATTACTGCATTAGGGAGAGGTTCCTGTTGGTGCTCTGAGGGAGAGCTTATTGTTATAAAACCATCTCCTACTGCATTAGGAAGAGGTTCCTGTTGGTACTGTGAGGGAGAGTTTAGCGTTCTAAAACCATCTCCTACTGCGTTAGGAAGAGGTTCCTGTTGGTGCTCTGAGAAAGAGTTTATCATTCTAAAACATTCTACTATTGCATTAGGGAGAGGTTCCAGTTGGTGCTCTGAGGGAGAGTTTAACGTTCTAAAACCATCTACTACTGCATTAGGGAGAGGTTCCTGTTAGTGCTCTGAGGGTAAGTTTATCGTTCTAAAACCATCTCCTACTGCTTTAGGGAGAGGTTCCTGTTTGTGCTGTGAGGGAGAGTTTATTGTTCTAAAACCATCTACTTCTGCATTAGCGACAGGTTCATGTTGGTGCTCTGAGTTATAGTTTATCGTTCTAAAACCATCTACTACTGCGTTAGGGAGAGGTTCCTGATGGTGCTCTGAGGGAGAGTTTATCATTATAAAACCATCTCCTACTGCATTAGGGAGAGGTTCCTGTTTGTGCTCTGAGGGAGAGTTTATCGTTCTAAAACCATCTACTACTGCATTAGGGATAGCTTCCTGTTGGTGCTTTGAGGGAGAGTTTATCGTTCTAAAAACAACTACTACTGCATTAGAACCAGGTTCCTGTTGGTGCTCTGAGAGAGAGTTTATCGTTCTAAAAACATCTACTACTGCATTAGGGAGAGGTTCCTGTTGATGCTCTGAGGGAGAGTTTATCATTTAAAACCATCTCCTACTGCATTAGGGAGAGGTTCCTGTTGGTGCACTGAGGGAGAGTTTATCGTTATAAAACCATGTCCTACTGCCTTAGGGAGATGTTCCTGTTGGTGCTGTGAGGGAGAGTTTATTGTACTAAAACCATCTACTACTGCATTAGGGAGAGGGTCCTGTTGGTGCTGGGAGGGAGAGTTTATCGTTCTAAAACCATCTCCTACTGCTTTAGGGAGAGGTCCCCGTTTGTGCTATGAGGAAGAGTTTATTGTTCTAAAACCATCTACTACTGCATTAGCGACAGGTTCTTGTTGGTGCTCTGAGGGAGAGTTTATCGTTCTAAAACCATCTACTACTGCATTAGGGAGAGGTTCCTAATCGTGTTGTGAGGGAGAGTTTATCATTATAAAACCATCTCCTACTGCATTAGGGAGAGGTTCCTGTTGGTGCTCTGAGAGAGAGTTTATTGTTATAAAACCATCTCGTACAGCCTTAGGGAAAAGTTCCTGTTGGTGCTCTGAGGGAGAGTTTATCATTCTAAAACCATCTACTACTCCATTAGGGAGAGGTTCCTGTTGGTGCTTTGAGGGAGAGTTTATCGTTCTAAAAACAACTACTACTGCATTAGAGTCAGGTTCCTGTTAGTGCTCTGAGGGAGAGTTTATCGTTCTAAAAACAACTACTACTGCATTAGGGCCAGGTTCCTGTTGGTGCTCTGAGGGAGAGTTTATCGTTCCAAAAACAACTACTAATGCAATAGGGCCAGTTTCCTGTTGGTGCTTTGAGGAAGAGATTATCGTTCTAATAACAACTGCTACTTCATTAGGGCCAGGTTCCTGTTGGTGCTCTGAGGGAGAGTTTATCGTTCTTAAAGCAACTACTACTGTATTAGGGCCTTGTTCCTGTTGGTGCTCTCAGGGAGAGTTTATCGTTCTAAAAACAACTACTACTGCATTAGGGCCTTGTTCCTGTTGGTGCTCTGAGGGAGAGCTTATTGTTATAAAACCATCTCCTACTGCATTAGGAAGAGGTTCCTGTTGGTGCTGTGAGGGAGAGTTTAGCGTTCTAAAACCTTCTACTATTGCATTTGGGAGAGGTTCCTGTTGGTGCTCGTAGGAAGAGTTTATCGTTCTAAAACCATCTACTACTGCATTAGGGCCAGGTTCCTGTTGGGGCTTTGAGGGTGAGTTTATCGTTCTAAAACCATCTCCTACTGCTTTAGGGAGAGGTTCCTGTTTGTGCTGTGAGGGAGAGTTTATTGTTCTAAAACCATCTACTACTGCATTAGCGACAGGTTCCTGTTGGTGCTCTGAGTTAGAGTTTATCGTTCTAAAACCATCTACTACTGCATTAGGTATAGGTTGCTGATGGTGCTCTGAAGGAGCGTTTATCATTATAAAACCATCACCTACTGCCTTAGGGAGAGGTTCCTTTTGGTGCTATGAGGGAGAGTTTATCATTATAAAACCATCTACTACTGCATTAGGGAGAGGTTCCTGTTGGTGCTCTGAGGGAAAGTTTATTGTTCTAAAAACAACTACTACTGCATTAGAACCAGGTTCCTTTTGGTGCTCTGAGGGAGAGTTTATCGTTCTAAAAACAACTACTACTGCATTAGGGCCAGGTTCCTGTTGGGGCTTTGAGGGAGAGTTTATCGTTCTAAATACAACTTCTACTGCATTAGGGCCAGGTTCTTGTTGGTGCTATGAGGGAGAGTTTTTCGTTCTAAAAACAACTACTACTGCATTAAGGCCAGGTTCCTGTTGGTGCACTGAGGGAGAGTTTTAGTTCTAAAAACAACTACTACTGCATTAGAGCCAGGTTCCTGTTGTTGCTCTGAAGGAGAGTTTATCATTATGAAGCTATCTAGTACTGCATTAGGGAGAGGTTCCTGTTGGTGCTGTGAGGTGGAGATTATTGTTCTAAAATCATTTCATACTGCAGTAGGGACAGGTTCCTGTCGGTGCTGTGAAAGACAGATTAACGTTCTAAAATCACCTCAAACTGGTGTAGGGAGAGGTTCCTGCTGCTGGTTGAGCAGTGCATTTCTTGCACAAAAATAAAAAGTGCATCTACAATTTTCTTTTTTAAACAAAAATAAAAATAATAATTTATTATTCTTTTTTTTGTGTTAATAAATTGTGCTACATAGTACATTTGTATCCAGAATGAGGAGAGGGTCAAATAAGGGATGTGGTGGTGGTCGTGTTGCTGCTGGTGTTGTTGCTGAAGCTCCTGTTGCAAGGAGATGACGTGGTCGATCTGTGCCAGCTACACGCACAAGTAAAACCCCTTCCTCAGGTAGCCAACAGTACCTTCAACGTCATACGGTAGGCCCGAATGGTGCTCAACAAATGGTGAGGTCAGAACAAGTACAGGCGATAGTAGATTGGGTGGTTGACAATGCCTCCAGTTCCTTCACATTGTCTCCCACCAGGTCCCCTGATGAAAGCTCAGAGTTGGCACCTGAACCCCATGGCCATCTGTCTTTCACCTCAGCCCCTTGTAAATCAGCCAAGCAGTCTGAGCCCCAAGTCATGCAGCAGTTTCTTATGGTTTTTGATGACTCTGCTGCTGTGCTTCCCGTGGGCCATCCACATAGCCCTGGCCCAGAAGTGGAAGACATTGAGTGCACTGATGCCCAACCACTTCTGGTTCAGGATGAGGACATGGAAACACCACAGCAGCATGTCTGTGATGATGATGACGAAACACATGTGCCAACTGCTGCGGCTTTCCACAGTGTGCAGACTGACAAGGAGGGCAGTGGTTAAGGACGGGTGGAAGATGATGTGGAGGATGATGAGTTCCTAGACCCCACATTGAATGAAGGTCATGCGAGTAACGTGTTCAGTTTGGAGGAAGAGGTGTTGGTCGCACAGAGGCACCAGCACAGCAAAAGAGGAAGCAGGTTGCAAAAGCGGAGCGAGCGTCCTCTAGACAGTACACCTGCTACTACCCACCACACCCAGGGACCTAGCACACGAAAGGCAGCTCAAAGGCGTTCCCCGCCGTGGCAGTTCTTCAGACAATGTGCTGACTACAAGACACAAGTGGTTTGCACACTGTGCAATGAGAGGCTGAAGTGATGCACAAATGTTCTAAACCTGAGCATAACCTCCATGATCAGGCATCTAAATGCAAAGCACTTGCTGCAGAGGAATAAGTACCTCAAAATCCAAGAAAGGTCTCGGCCTCCTCATGCTTCCTCTTCTGCTGCTGCCTCGGCCTCTTTCCCCACCTCTACAGTGCCAGTGGCACCTACCACCCAGCAAACAGACAATGTGACAGCAACACCACCATGTCCGCCACCGTCCCCAAGCATTTCCACATGGTCCCATGGAAGTTTACAGCTCTCCATCTCTCAAACAGTGGAGCGAAAGAGGAAGTACCCCCCTAACCACCCGCGACTCCTGGCCCTGAATGCCATAATTTCAAAATTCCTGGCCTTTGAAATGCTGTCATTCCGTCTGGTGGACACGGACAGTTTTAAAAACCTGATGGCGGTGGCTGTCCCACAGTACATGGTTCCCAGCCACCAGTGGTCTGCCTTACTGTCGTAAAGTTTCCGGTCCTTAAAACTTTAATACCGTAAGTCCCGGTCCTCAGCGCCCACCAATCCCCCCATGAAGGAGAAAGCGAGGTGACAAACTCTCTACCTCTCGACATTTGAAGGTACCCTGGTACACCTTTACGAACCCCTGCCACCGCCTGTACCACCACAACGACAGTGTAACAGACAAACGACCCACCATCCACGGTGACCGTGACATCTCCACCCCTTTCTCCGGCTCCGTCGTCGTCTTCTCCTTCGTACTCCTCCGGCTCTGGAAAGAACCTAAAACTCCATGAAT
>BLSH010129677.1:12203-34656 GCA_018402905.1 Glandirana rugosa | reverse complement strand
CATGCTAACCCTGCCTTCTGAGGTGCTGGTGGTGGCACAGCTGCGTTGGTGGCCTCTTCCTCCTCCTCCTCCTCTGCCTTCGCCTTGTGCTTCCGCTGAGCCCCCGGTGTCATTTGGGAATGCCCTCAGCAGCGCCTCTACCAGTGTGCGCTTGTAGTCGCGCATCTTCCTCTCACGCTCCAGTGAGGGAATTAAGGACGGCACGTTGTCCTTGTAACGGGGATCCAGCAGGGTGGCCACCCAGTAATCAGAGGAAGTTACAATGTGGGCAACTCGGCTGTCGTTGCGCAGGCACTGCAGCATGTAGTCGGCCATGTGTGCCAGGCTGCCCACAGGCAAAGACAAGCTGTCCTCTGTGGGGGGTATATCATCTGTGTCCTCTGTATCCCCCCAGCCACGCTCCAGTGATGCCCACGAGCTGCGTTGCCTGCCACCCTGCTGCAATTCCTCCTCCTCCTCCTCATCTTTCTCGTCCTCCTCATCCTCCAGAACTGTGCCCTGGCTTGAATATTTTGGACCTAGCCTATGCTGGTGCAGGAACACACCCTCCGAGCTACTTGCTAATGACTGGCCTGATAACCGTGGAAATGACCCCTCTTCCTCCTCCTCCTCCTCCTCCTGTGCCACATCCTCTTCCATCATGGCCCGAAGTGTTTTTTCAAGGAGACATAGAAGTGGTATAGTAACGCTGAGAACAGCGTCATCGGCACTGGCCATGTTGGTGGAGTACTCAAAACACTGCAATACGCTACACAGGTCTCGCATGGAGGCCCACTCGTTGGTGGTGAAGTGTTGCTCTTCCGCAGAGCGACTGACCCATGCGTGCTGCAGCTGAAACTCCACTATTGCCTGCTGCTGCTCGCACAGTCTCTCCAGCATGTGCAAGGTGGAGTTCCACCTTGTGGGCACGTCGCATATGAGGCGGTGAGCGGGAAGGCCGAAGTTCCGCTGCAGCGCAGACAGGCAAGCAGCAGCAGGGTGAGAATGCTGAAAGTGTGCACAGACGGCTCGCACTTTATGCAACAGCTCTGACATATCCGGGTAGTTTTTTAGAAAATTCTGTACCACCAAATTCAGCACATGCGCCAGGCAAGGGATGTGCGTCAAACGGGCTCGGCCCAGAGCCGCTACGAGATTTCGGCCATTGTCGCACACCACCAGGCCAGGCTTGAGGCTCAGTGGCAACAACCACTCATTGGTCTGTTGTTCAATGCCCATCCACAGCTCCTGTGCAGTGTGGGGTTTATCCCCCAAACATATCAGTTTTAAAACAGCCTGCTGTCGTTTCCCCCTGGATGTGCTGATGTTGGTGGTGAAGGTGTTACGCTGAGCTGATGAGTGGGTGGTTGAGGAGGAAGAAGCGCAGAGGGAGGAGGAGGCAAAAGGAGGCAAAGAGAAATGCCCTGCAATCCTCGGTGGTGGAAGGACATGCGCCAAATGGCTAGCCGGCTTAGGCCCACCCGCCACTACATTTGCCCAGTGTGCAGTAAGCGAGATATAGCGTCCCTGCCCGTGCTTACTGGTCCATGTATCAGTGGTTATGTGGACTTTGCCACTGATGGCGTTGCGCAGTGCACACTTGATCTTGTCCCCGACTTGTTTGTGCAGGGAAGGGATGGCTCACCTAAAAAAGTAGTGGCAGCTGGGTACCACATACTGTGGGACAGCCACCGCCATCAGGTTTTTGAAACTGTCTGTGTCCACCAGACGGAATGACAGCATTTCAAAGGCCAGGAATTTTGAAATGCTGGCATTCAAGGACATCGGTGCACTCAATGTCTTCCACTTCTGGGGCAGCGCTATGTGGATGGCCCACGGAAAGCACACCAGGAGAGTCATCAAAAAGCATAAGAGTCTCTTGCAGGGCTTGGGGCTCAGACTGCTTGGCTAATTTACAAGGGGCTGAGGTGAAAGACAGATGGCCATGGGGTTCAGGTGCCAACTCTGAGCTTTCATCAAGGGACCGGGAGGGAGACAATGTGAAGGAACTGGAGGCATTGTCAGCCACCCAATCTACTATCGCCTGTACTTGTTCTGGCCTCACCAATCGTTGAGGGACATTTTGGCCTACCATATACCGGTGAAGGTTCTGTTGGCTACCTGAGGAAGGTGCTTCCCTTGTGCGTGTAGCTGGCACACCTCGACCACGTCCTCTCCTTCCAACAGGAGGTTCACCAACACCACCAACAACAGCAGCACCAGCATCACCAGGAGCACCATGACCACGTCCCTTATTTGCTCTCCTCATTGGGCCCGCAAATGTATTATGTAGTCCTATGTAAGTATTTATTAATACCAATTAATACTTTTTTTTTAAAACACCAACGTAGCCAGACTTTTTATTTTGGTGCAAGAAATGCACTGCTCACATCAACAGCTGGAAGCTCTCCCTTTAGAACTAGGAGATGATTTTTGAACAATAATGTGTCACTTACAGCAACAGCTGGCCCTATAGGAGTAGGCAATGGTTGTTGAACAAGATTCTGTCCCTCTAAGCAACAGCTGGAAACTCTCCCTTTAGAACTAGGAGATGATTTTTCAACAATAAAGTGTCACTTACAGCAACAGCTGGCCCTATAGGAGTAGGCAATGGTTTTTGAACAAGAATCTGTCCCTCTAAGCAACAGCTGGAAACTCTCCCTTTAGAACTAGGAGATGATTATTGAACAATAATGTGTCACTTACAGCAACAGCTGGCCCTATACGAGTAGGCAATGGTTTTTGAACAAGAATCTGTCCCTCTAAGCAACAGCTGGAAACTCTCCCTTTAGAACTAGGAGATGATTTTTCAACAATAATGTGTCACTTACAGCAACAGCTGGCCCTATAGGAATAGGCAATGGTTTTTGAACAAGAATCTGTCCCTCTAAGCAGAAGCTTCTACCTAGTGCAGTCAGATCACTCAAAGCAGCAGTATGTGAAATCTCAAATTACTCCCACAATCTGATTGTTGTGTACGATCCCACAATCTGATCGTTGTGTACGAACGTAATGATCGTTGTGTTAGGCAGGGTTTGATCTGCAATGTGTCACTCAAAGCAGCAGTATGTGAAATCTCAAATTACTCCAACAATCTGATGGTTGTGCACGATCGTAACGATCGTTGCTTTAGGCAGAGTTCAATCTGCAACTCTAAGCAGCAGTATTTGAAATCTCAAATTCCTCCAACAATCTGATCATTGAGCACGATCGTAGTGATCGTTGTTTTATGCAGAGTTTGATCTGCAATCTGCAACTCAAAGCAGCGGTATTTGAAATCTCAAATTACTCCAACAATCTGATCGTTGTGCACGATCGTAGCGATCGTTGTTTTATGCAGAGTTTGATCTGCAACTCAAAGCAGCGGTATGTGAAATCTCAAATTTCTGCTATCTGTCCTCAGAGCAACAGCACAGCAGTAGTAATCTATCTCAGGATGCAGGATCAGATGTTGTTAAAATGTCAATAATCTCTCCCTGACGCCGTCAGCTTCCTCTCCCTACAGCTAACCCAAGAGCATGTGACTGCAGCATCAAGTGACTCCAGCTTATAAAGAGGCTGGGTCACATGATGCACTGGCCAATCACAGCCATGCCATTAGTAGGCATGGCTGTGATGGCTTCTAAGGGCAAACCAGTGAAACGATTGTTGATTGGCTGCCCTGCAGCTTCTCAACACGTGGAGTAAAATACCAGAACCCCGGACCCGAACCCGAACATTTTTTGAAATGTCCGTGTTCGGGTCCAGATCCCGGACACCCGAAAGTTCGGTACGGACCCGAACGTTACAGTCCGGGTTCGCTCAACACTAGTTAAAATGTCTCTAATCTCTCCCTGACGCCGTCAGCTTCCTCTCCCTACAGCTAACCCAAGAGCATGTGACTGCAGCATCAAGTTACTCCAGCTTATAAAGAGGCTGGGTCACATGATGCACTGGCCAATCACAGCCATGCCATTAGTAGGCATGGCTGTGATGGCTTCTAAGGGCAAACCAGTGAAACGCTTGTTGATTGGCTGCCCTGCAGCTTCTCAACACGTGGAGTAAAATACCAGAACCCCGGACCCGAATGTTTTTTGAAATGTCCGTGTTCGGGTCCGGGTCCCGGACACCTGAAAGTTCGGTACGGACCCAAACGTTAGAGTCCATGTTTGCTCAACACTAGTCACCATATAAGTGGAGAGAAAAACTCCAATAGTGCAAGTACTGTCTTTAAAATTTTATTGGATAATAAAACAAATTTAAAACTCACATGTCCAGGTGCCTTAAGGTTCTGGCACCAAACGTAATGGCAGCCGATTGTTTCAGGGGAATCACCCCAGGAAGGGTATGGTGTCCGGTCGTTCGGCCGTGACCCGTTCCGTTCTCTGCGTTCGGCTCTGGCGGAAGTGCGTCACGATGACGTCACTAAACCTCGACGCGTTTCAGCCTATCACTGTCAGCCATCATCATCATATAGGGGTCCATTACACTCCCCCAAAAGCCTGTAAAGACCATGCTAGAGATAGTTGATCACCGGAGGAAGGGTGAGTGTACATCCATGTGGGGCACGCTTTACACGGTTGCAGCACCTGTTGTCTTCTGAGCACCAGCACTTTTTATTCCACCCACTGTGAGGATATTACAACCATTGAAAACCATATGGACTTATACTAAAAGTGACTTTATTATAGTTTGGGGTTTTCCTCTGTATTGAGGACATATGTACATGTGATTAATATTAACTTACAGGTGACACTTTTAATACCCAGCGCGGTGACTAATTAATCTTATGGTAAACGGCAATAGCCATTGTATCGCTGCAGCAGGGTTATCCTCAGTGGTGCTTCTAGAGGTATCATAGAGAGATCATCAATAACCACACTTTGACTAGCACGGTATTTGTACAATTGCATCCAGGCGCTGAAGTTTTTTCTATACAAAAATTTTCAAGCCAGGGGACAGTTCTGGAGGATGAGAAGGACGAGGATGATGATGAGGAGGAGGAGGAACCGTGTTCACAGCAGGGTGGCACCCAACACAGCTCGTGGGCATCACTGGAGCGTGGCTGGGGGGATACGGAGGACACAGATGATACACCTCCCACAGTGTCTTTCTGGTCAGCCTGGCACACATGAGCGACTACATGCTGCAGTGCCTGCTCAATGACAGCCGAGTTACCCACATTTTAACTTGTGCTGATTACTGGGTGGCCACCCTGCTGGATCCCCGGTACAAGGACAACCTGCCGTCCTTAATTCCCTCACTGAAGCCTGATCGGAAGATGTGTGACTACAAGCGCACTCTGGTAGACGCTCTGCTGAGGGCATTCCCAAATGACACCGGGGGCTCAGTGGAAGCACGAGGCGAAGGCAGAGGAGGAGGAGGAGGAAAAGGTCAGCAACGCAGCTGTGGCACCGCCAGCACCTCAGAAGGCAGGGTTAGCATGGCCGAAATGTGGAAATGCTTTGTCAGCAGCCCGCCACCACAAACAGAACCACCAGCTGATAGGCAACGTCTTAGCAGGAGGCAGCATTTCAGCAACATGGTGGAACAGTATGTGTGCACACGCCTACACGTACTGACTGATGGGTCTGCCCCATTCAACTTCTGGGTCTCCAAATTGGGCACATGGCCTGAGCTTGCCTTTTATGCCTTGGAGGTGCTGGCCTGCCCTGCAGCCAGTGTATTGTCTGAACGTGTGTTTAGTACGGCAGGGGGCGTTATCACAGAAAAGAGCAGCCGCCTGTCCACAGCCAATGTGGACAAGCTAACGTTTATTAAAATGAACCAGGCATGGATCCCACAAGACTTGTCTGTACCTTGTGCAGAATAGACTTTTAGACCGGCCTCACACAGCCATTGGTATCCTTGTTTTTTTTTTAATATGTCTCAATATTTTGGGGGCTACCCCAATTCTAAAAAAAACCCAAACAAACAAAAAACAGTGTTGGCTACCTCCTCATCCTCTTCCTCCTCCTCCTTCTCCACCACCGCCACTTCCGCCTACACTGCCACGGTCACGGCCTAGTAAACCTCTAGGCTCCTACTCCACATCCACCTCCTCCTCCCATTTTTATTTTTTTTATGTGAGTTTAAGTTATTTCCCTATCCACATTTGTTTGCAGGGCACTTGTCCTACTCTTACCCCCATTTTGCTTCTTTTTGCAGCCTTCTAGCCCTTTCCATGACTTTTTTACAGCCATTTCAATGGGGTTCGGTGTCCGGGGTCAAGTTAGGATCGAGTTCGGTACCGAACCCGAACGGTTTCACGAGGTTCGGCCGAACCCGCCGAACTCAAACATCCAGTTGTCCACTTAACTCTACTCAGGAACCATACCATAATCTACAGATGGGGTTTCCCTACAAAATTACTAGTCACCTGGAATGGAAAACTATATTCTATTTATAGCCTCAAACAGTGGCAACTTCTCCCCCCTGACTCTCAGCTCCCGGGCCCGCATCAGCCCACACATCTCCAATCAGAGTGGTCATAGACAATGAGCAACAGCAGTCACCGGCCCTCTCTCTCCAGAACAAAATACAGCAACTCGGCATGAGTCCAAAATGTATGGCCCCACAGCTCTACTACTCCCTAGTTGTCCTTGGTGCCCTGCACCACCTACCGGAATACCCCGCTTTATAACAGCAGCTCTGCTACTCATTTGCCTGCAGTATGCCAGGCTTTTCTTACGTGTTCCTGTTTTTTGTTCTAACGTTTGACTCTTTCCTTCCACCCATGTACCTACTCATTCCTGCCCCACCACCCATCGGAGCATTGGTCAACCTGCTGAACCCAACCCAAACTATACCGCATAAGGCGTTTCTTTTCTTTGGAGATATAGCGACGCTGAACCTGGTCTTCCCTACACCACCGGCAACTGGCCTCCACAGACCTGCTTTGAGGTATGATGCCTTCCCATCCTTATACACAATACCCTACGTTTATTTACGCAACATCTTCTCAAGCACTTACTGTCTAGTAAAATGCCTCTGAAGATCATGTCTATGAACTTTAAAGGACTAAACAGCCCCTACAAAAGAGCAACACTACTTAAGGAAGCGAACACGCTCAAAGCTCATATCCTCTTTATCCAAGAATATCATTTTGCTGTGAACAAATGTCCTAAGATATGCTTTAAACATTTCCCACACCTATACATGGCAAACGGCCCTAAAAAAGCCTGAGGGGTCTTCATCGCTGTCAGAGACTCAGTTACGTTCCGCCATATCCACTCTGTCCTGGATCCACAGGATAGATTTGTTATACTTATTTGTGAACTGAATGGCTCAATTTTCATGCTAGTGAACATATATGCACCTAATGTGAAACAGCAGAAATTTCTTGCCCCTTTACTGACAACAATCAAATACATTTTACAAGGCACACTAATTATTGGAGGAGACTTCAATTCTCCAACCTAATGTGGACTCCACCACAACAGACAGAAGACCCAAACACTCCATTGTCCCTCTCCTAAATGAATATGAACTCTATGACATTTGGCGCTGCTACCATGGTTCTGAAAGGGACTATACCTTTCTATCCACAGCACATGCCTTGTACGCCCAAATAGACTTTTTTTTGCTGACTAAGCATGCTTTACGAAATGTCCTGAGGGTTGATATTGGCACCATTTCTTGGTCAGACCATGCGCCAATTACAATGGAGATTGATGACTCATTCTGCAAAACGCCTCCGCCACTGTGGAGATTAAATTCTGCGCTACTGGCTGACAAGAAGTGGTCCCAAACTATTCTCCAAGAACATAAAGACTTCTTTTTGCACAATGATACACTGGATATTAGTAGATGTACCCTTTTGGAATGCATATAAGGCTTATATGAGAGGAGTGTTAATTAAATTGTCGTCCATTGTCACGAAACAGAGGAGGAGGCAAATAGATGAGATGTTGCAATCCATTTCTCTAAAAGAAAAATTAAATAAAGATAACCCATCCCCACTCCTTACTCAAGATATATTACAGGAATGTAATAAACTATGTTCTCTTCTCTTATACAAATATGAAGCTCACGTTAAGTATCTCAAAGCCAACAGCTACAACCTCCACAACAAAGCAAGGGTGTGGTTAGCCAAAAGGGTCAAACAGCAACAAATTAAACAAAAAATACACACCCTCGCGCACACTAGATCCCATAAACCTATGATGAATCCTAAGGATGTGGCTGATGGCTTTGCAGACTACTACCAAACTCTCTATGATCTTCACAAGGATACCTCTACAACCTAGCCCTCTATAGAAGCTATTAATGCTTTCTTATCCACAGTTAAACTCCCCTTTCTCAATCCTGACCAGCTCCAGAAATCTCTACACCCTTTACCCCCCTGGAAAATGAAGCCACCATTAAAACACTCCCCAACCAAAAGTCCCCAAGGGAGGATGGATTTACCAATGAGTACTTCAAGTTTCTAGCATCTGAACTTTCCCCCCACCTTTGTGAAGTCTTTGACGTTGCCGCCTCCTCTGGATCCTTCCTGCAGGAAATGTTAAGGGCTGTGATTGTAACCATACCCAAACCCAACAAAGACCCTTCAAGTCCCACTAGTTACAGACCCATTTCCTTACTAAATACAGACATAACATTTTTGCCAAACTCCTTGCCCGTAGACTTCAAAAAATCTTACCCACGCTCATACATCCCGACCAAGTTGGATTTATCCCTGGACGACAGGCTCCTAATGGAACTAGACGGCTGGTCAACATTATCTCCCAGTTGGGGCTCTCTCAGACGCCTTCTCTGCTCCTCTCTTTGGATGTGGAGAAGGCGTTCGATAGGGTCCACTGGGGATATCTAAAACAAGTTCTTGATAAATTCAGAATCTCAGGTTGGATCCAGACTGCTATACTTTCCCTCTATTCCACCCCATCAGCCATGGTCCTCATTTCAGGCATTTTCTCTAAACAAATCAAAATAACAAATGGCACCAGACAGGGGTGCCCCCTGTCTCCTGCCATATTTACCCTCCTCATGGAACCATTAGCGGAAGATCTCAGATCTCACCCCGATATACACGGCCCTTCCCTAGCTGGTAGAGAACAACAGATAAGCCTATTTGTGGATGATGTTATGCTCATCCTATCTGATCCCAAATCTTCACTTTTGAAACTACAGTCCGTACTTAAAACATTTAGTGAGATCTCCTATTACAAACTTAATACCACCAAATCCCAAATGCTAGGTATAAACATACCACCCAATATTAAGAACAAAATAGTTCAGTCTATCCCGTTTATCTGGGCGCCCAAAACATTGTCTTTTTTGGGAATCAAACTAACCCCGATCACCTCCCAACTCTATAAAGAAAACTACTTACCTTTCCTGAACTCACTACCACAACAATTATACAACTTACGAATACAGGGTCTCTCCACAGCAGGTAGAATTGCAACTATAAAGATGATGATTATCCCGAAACTCCTCTACCTATTTCACACCTTAATAAATCCATTACCCCAAAAATACCTAGCATCAACGCAAAAACTTCTTAACCAATTTATTTGGGAGCACAAGGCTCCGAGATGTGCCTCTCAAATCCTGATGCGACACAAAAAAATCGGTGGAATGGGTGTACCAATAGTATCCACATACTATAGAACCTGTGCTTTAGATCAGATCAGCCACTGGTGGAACCCCCTCATCCATAAACCTTGGACACACTTAGAGTCACTTACTGTTCCTAATAGAGACAAACAACCCTCCTCACCCTCAGAGTAGGAGCATCTCCTCCTACCTCCATAGCTCCAATGGTTCAGACATCTCTTAGACTCTGGGCGGAATCCCAATTCTACATGGAGCCTAAGGACTCTGACTCAAAAATACCAACCCCCACCTCAGTTCTACTGCATTTTATCCCTGATATCAATAACCAAGTGTGGCAAAACATAGGTATTACTACCCTTAATGACCTATACCATGGCACGGAACTCCAATCGTTTGAAGCTCTCCAACAGCAATTCTCGCTCCCCAAATCCCTACAATTCCAACTCCTGCAGGTAAACTCTTTTCTTCAGAAAACCCCCTTGTCGCGGTACGTGACGCTTCCGACCAAAATCTACACCTTCCTTTCAACAACCAATAGTTCTATAGAAGGTATCACACTGTTTTACAATGCATTGCACCCTCAGGGCTGTTTCTCTAAAACTTCTGCTATGAATAAGTGGGAAAAAACTCTTAGGAAGACTTTCTCTGATACCCTATGGAAGCAGGCCATGAATGCCACCTATTCAGCGTCTAAATGCGTAAATCATTGGGAGCACTTTCAAAAAGTTTTACACTTTTGGTATCTAACACCCTTTAAATTGTCTAGGTTCTACTCTTCTCATTCAAACTTATGCTGGCGAAACTGCAGTGAAATAGGTACCCTATACCACACACTATGGTCCTGTGTCTCCATTAGGTGCTTCTGGAACAAAACTTTTTCCATACTATCGGAAATAACTAACCAACTGGTCACCCCTAACCCAGAATTAGCCCTCCTTCACTTAAATATCAACTCATTCCTCCCCAAGCACCGAGTAGTAGTAATACATCTTTTACTGGCAGCTAAAATGATGATTACTAAAAACTGGAAATCTCCCACCCCACCTTCCCACAAAGATGTTGTACATGTTCTTAACCACCAGTGTGAAATGGAAATAACAGTAGCTTCAACATCTTTATCACGCTCAAAATTTGATTATTATTGGGAAGCATGGCTAAGAAGCCCCAGATGTCCCAATAGTCCCGTCTAACTAGGTAAGGGCCCAGCAGGCTGACCCTCTCCTCCCCCCCCTCCCTTTTCTTTGCGCTAACCTATTTATTAGATTGCAATTCACTTACGCAGGGGGTACTTCCCTCTTTTCCAGCCCAACATTAAAGGAGACTTACTCAAGGTGGAAGCAATACTCTTTTCATCCAGGCAGCACACAATCCCCTTACACCCGGGCACAGCAGGCTCCCATTAGGGGTGTCCGGGCAAACACCAAGGACTAATATATGGTAGCTGATGGATGTATTGTTAATGTTTGATACCCACTACTGTTTCTGTTTGACATTTGTTACATATGCAATGTTTGCAAGATGCGCTCCACTGTAGAACCCAACTGTACTCCATATTAAGCTCTTGTACTGTTTTTTCATACCAATAAAAAGATTTGGAAATAAAAAGGAAGTGGTATAAGCCCAAAGGAATTTGAGATCAACTAAGCACTCAAAATTCCTTAGAGACGTTGAGGATTGGGAGAAGGGCAAGATTTTTGACTTGCTAAACAATAGAGGATGAAGTAGGTCACGCAGTCAAATTAGGGAATCACGGTCCAGATCCAGAAATCGCCGAAGACCCTGAGTTGTTGACACCGAAGAATATAGATCGGTGAGTTTTTTTAGACAAGGCGCAGTCGGGACCTGACATGACTGCACCAATGAAAGGGATCTTAAGAAATTGAGAAGAAGACCAAGGAAGAGAAAAAGGAAAAGACGAACCCTCAGGGTACTGGGAAAACCACCGGAAAAAACAAACCGGAAACATGCAGCCAACAAAAGAAATAATGGAGTCAACAACCACTTCCACTACAGAAACATCGGCCCTTCCTGAGCTATCCCCCACAAACAGTACGATCATCAATCTGTCAGCATTCGATCTTAAAGAGAGACACATCAAACTGCTAAAAAGAGGACTCTCCTTCTCTCCCACTCGATCTATGAACAATTTTGAGGTATATAAGAGCTTAACACTATTCCTAAGAAAGTTGTATTTAAGGCAGGTCCACCAAAGACCTATAGAAAGAACGGAGGACAGTGAAGGTGAAAACAACTCATCCCAAGCCCAAGAGGCAATAGCTATTCTGTCCTCCCTGTGGTCTGGTGAGTCTGAAGAAACTGATGAATACGAGATATCCTATCTTCAAGAACCCTGGAGAAGACAGGCAAGCTTACCTATTAAATCCACCAAGATGCCCCCCTTAGAAACAATAAATGCCTGAGCATGTTCCTGGACGTGGTACAGGAGGACCTACATGGTCTAAACTGGTCAGATCTGACACATGACAACCTGAGTCGAGAAGAGTGACGTGCCCTCAGGAAACTTAAGGAAGCAAAAGATGTTGTTCTGAAGAAAAGCGACAAGGGAGGCAATATTGTATTACTGTCTGCCGAAAGCTATGAAATGGAGATCAGAAGATAGCTAAGTGATAGATCTACTTATGATAAGCTGGACTATAATCCATTCCCTCCTTTGGTTAGAGAGCTTAATTTTAAAATGGCAATGGCATATGAAGCAGACCTTATCTCGAAAAATGTGAGTACCTTTGTGTATCGGAATACAACACGTCGACCATCAATGTAATTCCCAAGATACACAAATCCATCACTGAACCACCAGGGTGACCAATCATCTTGGGGGTTAAAGGTCCTCTGGAGAGGGTTGGCAAATATTTGGACTCACTTCTAAAAGAAATGGTCAGGAACCTACCCTCATATGTACAGGATATGAGAAATGTCTTGCAGAAACTTGACAATTACAGGTCCCACCAGACGCTATACTAGCGAGTATTGGTGTGGAATCTCTATATACCTCAATTCCACACATTTGGGGCCTGGCAGCTGTTGCCCATGTCCTCGATCAAAGTTTTCCACATATGAGGGCACAATACAAATTCATCCTCGAACTTCTCAAATTTGCTTTAATGAACAACTACTTCCAATTCCTGGGTGTTAATTACCAACAGGTTAGAGGCATGTTCATGGGTGCCCCTTGGGCACCTGCATATGCTTGCCTCCACCTGGGATGGTGGGAGGAGGAGATCATCTACTGCTCATCAATGTACCTTGGCCACGCCCTCCTTTGGCTAAGGTACATTGATGATGTCCTCATAATCTGGAGATGCACCCCGAAAAGTTTGGAGGAATTTGTTGAGGAAATTAACAAGAACAATCGAAACATTAAGGTCACCTTCAAGTGTGACAAATACCAGATTCCCTTCCTCGATCTCCTGATTTGGAATGAGAACGGCAAACTAATAACCAACACTTACCACAAGGAAACAGCGGCTGATACCCTCCTAGAATCAGAGAGCCAAATCCCTCATCAAAGGAATCCCAACGGGACAGTTCCTACAAATATGTTGAAACTGCACCCAAGTTATGGATTATAAGACAAAGGCCGATACAATGAACAAAAGGGTCCACGAGAGGACGTATCCCCATTGGGTTCTGTGAAGATAGAGGAAGAAAGCATCTGGGAGATTGAGGCCTGACTTGCTCCTGATCCAAGTCCCAAAAGAGACTGGAACAAAACCACCTGACCCGGTTAGAATCATAACTCCCTTTGGCAGTCAATGGGAGTCAGTGAGAGCCATACTCACTAAACATTGGCACCTCCTAACTAGAGCTCCAGGGCTCTCAGAGATAGTTGGAGATTGACCATTGATGGTGGCCAAAATGGCAAAAAACCTAAATGATGAACTGGTGAGATCCGAATTTTTTAAGCCCACTCCACGCTCTTGGTTGACTGACCTGCCCCAACTAAAGGGTATGTTGCCCTGCGGTAAGTGCAACATATGCGCCCACGTCGATCAAACGAAGGTGTTCACAGACTCTGATAAGAAAAACATCTATGACATCAGACACTTTATAAATTGCAACACCATTAGAGTATTATACATCATTGAATGCCCTTGCCAAAAACTCTGTGTGGGCAAGACTAAACGTCCTCTTAAAGTCAGGATAGGAGAACATCTCTCGAACATCCACGGATGATGAGAAACCCCTGGCCAAGCATTTCTTAGAATACCATCAAGGTGACACCAAAAACTTTCAAGTAAAGGGCTTTTATGCCTTAAATTTGCCAGCCCGTAGAGGAGACTTCAATACAGTCCTACTCCAGCATGAAAAGGAGTGGATTTTTAGGTTGGGAACCCTTGAGACAAAAGGGTTAAACAAGGAATTCAACCTTCAAAGATTCCTAAATCCCTGAACTACCTCCTCAGTGTGTGGGGGACATGCAGGAACCTGCATTATCTATCTGGTCAATCCAAACTCTTTGTTTCTGTTCTTTTTCTTGTTTGTGACCATACTGACCACTAATGCCCAACTGCCATAACTTTGTATAGATGTTTGTATGTTTTTGTATTATATATTGTCGATTTGTTGCCATACCTATTTTGAGCCAAAAGATGGCAACTTACCTTCTATTCACACCCGGTGGAGAGCCCAGGACATAAGCAGTTAAGCTATTCACCTTCATGGACAGGGTGTGTCCAATTAAGAAATGATTTCCATTAGTGAATACTCCATGCTTTATAAAAGGTCTCAGAGTAAGATGGGTGCCTTACCCTGAAGAAGTTTGCATCCTTAGCGAACAAAACGAGAAGGTGCCCCCCACCCCACTGTCCACCCTGCCTACCATCTTGGATCATGCTGTCCTTCAATTGCTTGCTTGATGCTGTCCCGGCACTACTTTGTGCCAACCAACCCCATGTGACCAGCATCACCCCCTTGAACAAGGACATGCCAGCTGGGGTCCTGGCAAACCACCTTTGCAGCACCTAGGTGGTTGCAAACCCCCCTTCTACACCTGGCTTTATCAGACTTCCCTAGAGTCAGCAGCGATAACACTGACCATTGCTAACTGCAACCGCATGGTAACCTCTGCTATATCTGAAAGTTACCCAGACCCTTGAGGCTGCTTCAATCCGGGTAGATTGGAAGAATCAGACTCCTGAAGGACTGACCTCTCACACTGAGCTGCCATAGTGCAGACAGAGGAAGGCATCAACTGTGAGTACGGAGCTGGGCCGGCTCGCTTCCCCCCCCCCCCTCTTTTAGTGAGTGAATGACCCAGCAGCACAGCAATAAAGACCACACACACTGCAAACTCAGTCAGCCTGCCTGCAACAGATAGCTTATGGTCCGTAACTCCTGCCAGCAGTGTCTCCATTCCGCTGCTGGTCACAACACCTCTCTGACTTTAGCCATAGGAGGGCTGTATATACCACACATCATGCTCACCAAGGTGTATACTACCAGCAATTCTGCTGCTTGCAACAACACCTTATGACTTTACCCATAGGAAGGCTGCATACGGCAAATTACGCTTTTCAAGGTGTATACTGCCCATCCTGTACATTGCCAATCATTAGCTTGGGTTACAGAGTGTTGCACTGCAGTGACGGTGACTGCTCTGATCTGTTTATAGCCCTTGGGAGCTGACATAGTGTAGGCAGCCCATCACCAATCTGACACTGACCCCCTAGGCAATGCACCTCACTGTATTATGGCTTATGTGCTTTTTTGATTTATATCAATCTGTTACAGATCCATATGGCTAAACAATAGGAGGAGACAGAGGTCGCCTTTATCAGTGTACAGCGATACTTGCTGACACAACAGCTGTTACCTGTCACACACACCCTCGATTAGCCGAGGATCAATATATATTTACACTTGTGGTTATCCACCCTGCAGGGTACTTAAGTGGTTCCCTTGTGTGGGAGGATGTTTGGGGGCAATGTTGTACTGGTTTTAAAGTTTTAGATATCTAGTCTGCTTGTTATGTGTGTCCCCTTTTCATTAATAATTTATTTTTGATATTTTCCATTAATTTGGTTATCTTGTGGTGGCGCCGCAGCTACCCCTACCAAGAATCCCCACCAGAACACTACTTGGAGACTGATTTTTCTGTTCCTATTTTTGTTTCTCATATCCGTTTTTTGTTCTGGGGTTATCTTGGTGCAGGGAACCACCCTTAAGGGTGAAACGGCCCCCCACCCAGCACTATAGCACCTACTGCTTTGTGCTACAAATCCAGGGCCAAACTCCAACCCCTCCTTTTATGTTCACAGTCTGGCTGGCTCTATCCTACACTCTCTAACTCACATCTTCATTCTCTCCCTCTCTTCTGGCATCTTCCCCAACTCTCTAAAACATGCACTAGCCACCTAGTCACCCCTATACTTAAAAAGCCCTCACTGGACCCCTCCAATCTTAACAACCTATGCCCCATCTCCTTGCTCCCCTTTTATCCAAACTCCTTGAGCGATCACCTCACCGAGAATAACCTTCTTGATCCCCTTCAGTCTGGATTTTGCCCTCAACACTCTACACAAACTGCCCTCCTAAAACTAACAAATGATCTACTAATGGTCAAAACCAATGGACACTATTTTGTACTCCTACTACTGGACCTTTCTTTTGCCTTTGATATGGATGACCACCCCCTCTTCCTCAAACTCCATGCCTTTGGTCTCTGACTATAATCTTTGCTGGTTCTCTTCCTATTTATCCAACAGCACCTTTAGCACTCCTTACAATTTTACTTCCTCCTCTCCTCTTCCTTTCTCTGTTGGTGTCCCCCAAAGTTCTTTTCTTGGACCTCTCCTATTCTTGATCTACACCTTCTTCCTGGGTCAGCTGGTTGCCTCCCATGGCTTCCAATACCATCTCAATGCTGACAACAGTCAAAATGTATCTATCTTACACCCACACAACACGAGATCCATACGACAGTCGTGAAAAACATACTAAATACACACAAAAACAACAAACTACCAACATGTCACAAAGAAAACAAGATTAATGAAGAAACTAAAAACAGACATTATACTGATCCAGGAGACTCATTTTAAAACTGATTCAATACCGAAAATGTCCAACAAATTTTTCCCATCAGTTTACCACGCCACCAACAGTCAGACAAAATCTAAAGGAATATCAATCCTCATTGCAAAACATCTGCCCATAAATATCACAGACACACGGGCTGATAATGAAGGAAGATACCTCTTCTTAAAAGGTACTTTATACAACAAACCAAACACAATAACAAAGATATACTGCCCAAGCAAGAATCAAACCCAATTTCTCAACACAATAACAACACAACTAATGGTACCACATCCGTCTCATACAGAGCCCTGAAAAAAATAAGCCGCTATATACAAGAACTTCAAGTCCACGACACATGGCACATTTTAAACCTGGACACCCACAATTATACACATTTTTCCACCCCACACAACAAATAATCCAGACTTATTTCTTTTTATCACAGACTTGCACCTATTGACCAACTCCACCATAGAACTGGCAATACTATCTGATCACAACCCAATCACAATGACACTATCTATACCTACAAGTGAAGCAGAGACAAAAATGTGGAGGCTAGATGCTTCTCTACTCACAGATGTGGAATTGGCCAAAAAATTTACCTCGTGCCTACAAACATACTTTAAAGAAAATAATGACCCTTCACTATCAATCGCAATCTGGGAAGCACATAAGTGTGTTATAAGAGGAGAACATATATGAGCAGCTGCCCATAGAAAAAAGGTGTACCAAGCTCAAATGAACCATATTATAACAAGACATTAGAATCATCACATAAAAAGCCACAGGCGGTACAAACGTTACAGGAACTAATACAAGCTAGGAAGGAACTGTTAGACAAGCTTGAAAAAAATATTAAACACAAATACACACGCACAAAGAAATTGTTCTATGAACAAGGAAATAAAAGTGGAAAATTACTAGCTAGAGCCATACAAGCTAAACAAGCCAAAACCGATATCCACCATATAAAAGCTCAAGACGGTAGCCTACTACACTCTAATAAAGATATTGCATCCCAATTTGTTAAATATTATACAAAACTTCACAACCTCCACCCAGAAGCCACATCTATAGAGCATAGAATCACCCGCCAATCAGCAATCACAAACTTCTTATCACAATGTAGCCCAAAAACATTGTCCTCAGTAGACTCCAATACATTAGACCAACCAATCACTATAGAAGAGTTAAACACACCCCTAAAGCAATTAAAATTGGGAAAAAGCCTGGGGCCAGATGGCTTATCTGCTGCCTATTATAAGACCTTTATAGACACCCTTACTTCTCCCTTTCTGAAAGCTTTCAACTCTCTGGCTTCAGAACCAAACGAATTATAAGGAATATTAGAAGTGCCCATTTCAGTAATCCCTAAAGAAGAAAAAGATTGCTAGTAAGCAATTACAGAGCAATATCTCTACTAAATGTAGATTTCAATATTTTTTTCCAAGATACTTGCCAATCAATTAACAACACACATGACTTCTTTGGTTAACAAAGACCAAGTAGACTTCATCCAGGTAAGTTAGGCCAGAGACAACACTCTGAAAGCTCTAAATCTACATTATTGGATGACTAATACCAACCAAAAAATATTCTTTCTATCCCTAGATGCAGAGAAGGCATTTGATAGAGTGACCTGGGACTATATGAAAGCGGTGCTAGAAAAAAATGGGCCTAGGAAAAAATAATGCTCAATTTTATTATGGCACTTTACTCATCACCATCCGCCAAAGTCTGAGTAAACGGCCACCTATCAAATGCCTTCCCTATCTCAAATGGAACCAGACAGGGATGCCCCCTATCACCCCTCCTTTATGTACTCTCCCTTGAACCATTATTAAATAGTGTCAGAATGAATGACAACATTTTAGGAATCGATGTAACAGACTATACACATAAGATAGCAGCATTCGCTGATGATGTTTTACTATTTTTATCCAAACCCCAAACTACCATAAAAAAACAATTAATTATAGGTTCTACTGAAGATATCCTATCGGATGAAACCGGTCAGATGACACCGTCCTGCACCCAGCACGCAATATGCATACGTTATTGGCTTTTATACAAGTGTCCTGTTGTAAGTAGAACCTATAATAAATTGCTTTTTTATACTTGGCGTGCTTCACTATTGTTCCTTCCTTTCCTTGTCCATGATACTTTGTGTAATGAGACATGGTGAAGAGGCCACTTACATAGTGGAAGCCGTCAGGAATATCTGTATGTTCATGTGGTGATTACCTGGTTACCTATCTGTAGCTCAGGAGGAGGACGAGCATGGCTCATATACATACATACTACTGTTTGATTTTTGTCTGGTGAGGAGACTTGCAAGGCACTGTGGTGTGGTGTGATTCCTCCAGCTTTATGAACAAAGACTGGTGTGGGGATTTTCTCTCTGCGTACTTTCGTTGGACTATCACATGTATTCACTATAAAATTTTAGCGCTGCATTCCTGTTTTATACTATTTTATATTGTTGATCAAGCAATCTTTGACAGCTGCTGAATATGTTTTCTTACTAGCAGAGATATTACTTGTATGTTTGTGGTCAGATTCTGCCAGCCCACACTCCTTCTCTGGTGCACAGAATGTCCAGGTACTGTTTAAGTAGACATATTTCCATCCATCAGTGATCATTGAGGGGGAATGCAATCAACTCAGGAAATATGTGTACTTAAAAAGCACATGTGAACATTTTCAAATCCTTAAGAGGCCATTCACACTGTTGGGTTATTAACACATGCACATTTACAGCCACCCTTTTAAAATAAATTGATTGGCAATGCACCAAAATGTGCACAAATGGTGCTTGTACACTGTACCGCAGTTTTCATTACCACAAAGAAATACTGTGAATAGGTCAATAGTACATCAGCCTCCTCCTAACTATTCTGACACACTACCATTAGGGATGGGCGAACAGTTTGGTCCAAGCATAAGTTCGGGCCGAACTTTCGTTGGAAAGAGATAGAACAGGGCTCTGTTAAGTGCTATTAGTTAGTTAGTGTGCTATACTGTGCTATTATGCTTCAATTGTCAGTGTAGAATATTAGTTTAGTGTCAGTCTAGGGATAGTGTGAGTGTAGTGAGGAGGACCATATATTTCTGTGTGCGTTACTGCAAGTTTAACGCCATTTACTTCAGTGTGCGTTACTGCCAGTTTAATGCCATGTAGTTTTGCGCGTTACTGCAAGTTTAACTCCATTTACTTCTGTGTGCGTTACTGCCAGTTTAACGCCATATAGGTTTGTGTGTTACTAAAAGTTTAACGCCATTTACTTCTGTGTGTGTTACTGCCAGTTTAACGCCATATAGTTTTGTGTGCATTACTGCCAGTTTAACACCATATAGTTTTTTGCATTACTGCAAGTTTAAAGCCATTTACTTCTGTGTGTGTTACTGCCAGTTTAACGCCATATAGTTCTGTGTGCGTTACTGCCAGATTAAGGCCATATAGTTTTGTGTGCGTTACTGCCAGTATAACGCCATATAGTTTTGTGCGTTACTGCAAGTTTAATGCTATTTACTTCTAAAAACAATTGTTTTAAAAAACTTTTTTTCAATTGATACATGTCCCCCCAGGTCAGTACCCAGGTCTCCATACAATTTTTATGGCAATAACTTGCACACAAGCCTTCAATGAGGACTTTGGGTTTTTCATATGCAATCTGACAGGCATGTTCGCTGGCAATAGCACGCTGTTCCATTTGCATGTCCACCCAGTTTCTGAAAGCTGAAGTACTATTTGCCTTTAAGTGGGCACTATAATCCTGTCCTGCTCGATTGCATATTGGAGCCCCAGTGTTGTAGCCCTTGAGTTTGAGTGCTGGAGTTTTCAACATTGTGAAATCCTGTATGTTTAGATAATTCCTTTTAGGGCTATTCAAGTCCTTCACATTCACAGGTGTTTACAAAAGACCCAAACCCCAGGACGGAGGAACTAGAATGCATTTCCCTAATGGAGACCCTGAGAAGTCTACTTATCAAGGAGACCAAATTGTGGTGGGATGCAGAGGGGCTCTGACAGTACATTGCTGAATCCATGATCCCACGGGGCTTGAGGATTAAAAAATTCCTCTCAACCGTATACTCCAAGTATTTCATGGGGCAGTGGAATAAGGTACTGACACAATGCTCTATAGACTTAATGAAATGCTACTATTGTCAGTGAATGAAGAAATACAAACCACCAGAGATCTCTTTAAACAACATGAAAACTCTGATTTATTTTCGTCTCTGAACACGGAGTTGGGAGTATTTGTTAATGATTTTGAGAAAGGTTTAATGGACTTTAAAAGAGAGAAATTTTTGCGAGACCTGAAGGATTATGAGAGCGGACAGGTGTATGTGAAAAACAGAAAGGACAGACCACATTCAATTCTGAAAGGAAGGAGACGGAGAAATCAAAGTAAGAAAAGACGTGTTAGCTTTGGTTCACCTGAACAATCAGACTCGCAGTCAGAGATGTCAGATGGCGGGGAGGGGAGCTCTCGCTCGGTGTCCCAGGGCTCCATTTCATTGGTCTTCTCCCTGTGCAGACCCGCAGCAGTACTATTGACCTTTTTCAAGCACTTGTGGAAAGGGACCTGGTGATTTTGAAAGAAAGAATGGGGAAATCACACAGGTTTGAGAGAGATAATTTAACTCAATCCCAAAGAGAAGCTATTAGGACACTTAAATCCAGAAAAAAATCTGGTAGTAAGGCAGGCAGATAAGGGGGGGGTTGGTAGATTATCAGGCAGAAGCCATGCGCCAATTAAATGACAGCTCCACATACCGCACACTCCATGATGATCCAACCCCAGAGTTTAAGCGACTATTGTCGCATCTTCTGGGTGAAAGGTTAGATATGGGAGTGCTAACACCAAAATTGGCAGAATACCTATTAGTAGTCAACCCAGTGATGCCAATATTCCATCACTTACCAAAACAACACAAGAGTAATCCCGCAGGTCAAGGTCGTCCTATAGTGGCGGGAATAGGTTCATTGCTTGAATACTTGCAACCCCTTGTTATGAGACTTCCAGGTTTCATTAAGGACACCACAGCAGTCCTGAATGGCATACAGCAGGTAAAATGGGAGAATAACTATCATTGGATTACAATGGATATACAGGTAAAAGCATTATACTCAAGAATCCCACACAACCTAGCTCCAGAAGCTCTTAAATTCCATCTAACACAATATAGCTTGTACTCCACTCCCTTGAGAGAATACATTACCCTGGTAGTTGATTTCCTGCTGAGACATAATTTTTTCATGTTTAATGGCTCCTTCTTCCTACAGTGTAGAGGAGCATCAATGGGGGAAAGGTTTTCACCCTCTTTGGCAAACCTCTACATGTTAGTTAGTGTCTCTTTAAGAGTCTAGAGCAGTGTTCCCCCTTTTGTAAATTGTATTAAACCTCTACATGGGCTGGTGGGAAGAAAAATATCTCTTTACTAGAGTTGAGCGAACACCTGGACGTTCGGGTTCTGCTGGTCCGTCCGAACTTCGGGACAAAGTCCGGGTCCGGGTCCGGACGGAACCCGAACGATCGCACGGACTGGGCCTGAAACAGGGCTTCAAGCCTGCCTGGTCGTCTTGGGCTTGCAGGTCCACAAGCGAGTTGAGATCATTTCTCTATAAAAAGAAGGGTGGTCGGGTACATCTCCAAATTATGTTAAATGTTTTCCCCCTTGTGACGAGATCTGAGAATTTCTCTGTGATTGATTGTACATCTCCAAACGGTTTCTCCCACTTTTGGAAAGGGGGTAACTACGAGGAGATGTGACATCCTTCTTCCTCGGTAATTTGTACTTTTTTAATACAGAGTCGTCCTTTAGTTGATGGTCCCATTACATAAGAGAGTTCCCTCACCTCATGTTCGATATAACACAATCT